>PPHD01006655.1:0-24195 GCA_002909625.1 Bambusicola thoracicus
AAATGTAGTGTGGTATGAAATATTTGACCAGAGCCAGGTTCAAAAGCTTCCTGTTAAAATTACGAGGAGAAATCAGATAATTAGTCTAAAAGTTATCAAGTGAGTGCCGTGTGAATTTTCACACCTTTTGCCTGCATAAATTCTTTTATTTTGGCAGATGTTTAAAATAGCTTTAAAACTATAAAATTACTTCTAGCTTCATTCCAAATAATAACCCTGAACCCATACAAAGCATGAAAGCACTACCATTCAATATTGAGTGCAATGGACAGAAAAAATAGCTATTGCTCTTCTTTTCCAAACAGGAAAGGAATAAACCTCAAATCTGGGGTCATTCTTCTGCAAATACTTGGTAAGAAAATGAGCCTTACATCCTTTTATGAAACTCAGAGCTTCTAGTTACTGAGTGAGTCATTTCTGGGATGCTGGGAATGCCCTGGAAATGTCCTGTTGTCAAATCTAAACATTTATATCCTCCAAATGGTGTTAGCAACACCTTCCCTCTTTCAAGTTACTATAGTTACACAGAGTGTAAATTCATGAGCTAAACTGATGTTCACTTTGTAAGCATGTCAATTGCAATAGGCCTCACTGAGATACCAGCACAAGAGTTTGATTTTATTTAGGCTATGGGAAGAAGTAGTTGGAGTCCAGGTACGGCAGCATGCCAGCTAAGAGTCTAGGTGAATCATGGGGTGGAGAACATCCGCACCATGGCTGGTGGTTTTGAGAACATTTGTGCTATTAACATACACAATCGGAGGTGAGGAGAGATGGCAGCTTCTGAAAGAGAGCTTAGTGCATAGCTGCTGCAGAAAGGATCAAGGAACGATCAGCCAGGGTAGGGATTTCTGCCGGCTGTCTTGTCCTGCCTTCAAAGGGAGGATTTTGTATCTTCTTCGCTCACAAAGAGGATTATATTTAAGATACCTGACTTGACCAGTTTTTCTTATATGGAAAAATAAGCATTCTTTTCCTGAGATGTTGAGTGTGTGCCTTTGGCTCTTCATCTGTCTAGGACACCCTTAGGATAGATGGAGAGTTCCATAGGGTGTTGCAATGGAGTACAGCCCTGAGTAATATCGTATTTGTTTGCTTATTTTCTGATACTTAAACATTTTTACCCTGTTCTATCCAGAGTAAATACAAACTCCACTGCAACCAGACTTTCACTGCTCGCTGATTAGAATATTTGATTTTTATTACTTACTGTAATAAAATTCCTCATTGGCAACTTCAGAAAAGCAAAGACAGAGGATTATGACTGTCTGCTTCCTTGGAAATGCTTTAAGTAGCAGAAACAGAGGCTTTGAAAGAGCAGTGCAAGAAAAAGATATGGTAATTTCAGTGGTGTTTTTTTTTATTTAAAAAAAACAGCCACCCCGCTTTCTGTTATTTTAATCCGCATGGGCCGAAAAAGCACTGAGATGAATGCCATTACAGAACTGTATTCCCAACTGTGCCAAGCTTTATTCTAGAAATTCCTCTGGTGCATTTAGAGAAAAATTTTGCCAGTTTAGGTATTGGATCCATTTTATAGAAGGAATGAACCAGAGGAGCAAGTGGGAAAGTACTTTGGAAAAAAAATATTGCAAACCACGAAGTATCTACAGTTTTTGAGGAGTATTGGAATGACTACAAGGTTACTACAAACTTCAAACGGAAAAGGTTCTAGTGTCTAATCTAAAATAGGGTTATCGTCTATCCCCAACATACTTTTCATTCCTTCTAGACAAAAAGTACATAAGTTGCTCTGAAAGTAATGCCTCCTATATATTTCCATGGAAACTACAACAGATACAAAGAACACGATAATGCTATTTGATAGAACAAATTCTCAGCTACAGAACAGTATTTTTAAACATAGTCACCACTGATCATTTTTGGAGTAGCCCTTGTAAATAAGCTGTTGCTGGGAGAAGTTGTTTTGGAATCTAAAATCTGCTAGGTGAATTCTTTTATTGCAGGTCACTATAGTAACTTAGAAATTCACTGTAGTCTCTGCCATTAATGAGCTTGCCTCGCATGAACATTGTGTACAGTACATATTTTTCCACTCTAAGCAGCAAGTTCCATAGTTACATTGGGAAACCAATAACTTCTGTTCCATGTTGAGGTCATTTTAGTCACAGTATATTGTGAAGGTACTTTAAAATCTCATATTTAGCTATGGGATAGACTACAAGTCTGTGGTCTTATTAAGCACATACTAGTTTAGAGTAGACTGTTTGAGAGAATACACTGGCATCGTATATATTATTTTTTTTCCAAAGAAAGCCATTCTAGATTAGTAATGTATGTTAGTTTCTAGATTTTACAGTTATAACAATGTGTATTGATTACTTTTAATATTACTTTTAATTCTACTCTGTAGAATTCTATAATCAAATGATTTAATTTGTTATTCTCTTTAAAAGTCATAAACTAAATAACTGCAGAATATATGCCACTGTTGAACTACGGTCACTTTAAAAGGTTGGTCTCTAGCTGATACTGCCAGTGATTACTGAAAAGCATTTAAGAACATGGGAAGTTAAGTGTTGAGAAATCTGAAATTCTGAAACAAGACTTGAGTCACTAAACTGCCCGGTCACAGAGCCTGAATAACGCTGCAGAAGTACGGTTGAGAGATTCTATTGGGAAAGCAATTAATCCCTTGAGAAAGATCTATTAATATGCAAATGAGGTTCATGACATGGACAGCATGTTTTAAAGGGTTGTGTGTCACTAGCAGACACTTCCATCAGACTGAAAAAAAAAATTGAAAAATTTGCAGAAAAATGGATTTCTGAGGAAGGAAGCTTAGTTGTGTAGAAGATGACACTGCCAGAAGTGCCCATTCTCTGCCGCTTTCAGACTGAGCTGTGGCAACATGCATATTGAAGCAGTGTGCACTTCTGGCATGAGTGCTGTCAGGTTGATGTAACTTGCTCCTGTGGACGCTTTGGCATCCATAATGTCTCAGAGTGCTGAGTCTTGTACTACTGACCAACAGTCAGGCTAGATACTATCTTACCTGGGCAGATTTTCTGGAGTAGAATGGGTCTTTGATGCATTAGCACACAGCCAGAGACTCCTAAGGATGGAAGAAAATTATCTGGGCTAACTGTACATATTTGAGAAGTTTTAACTTAGAAAAAATGTGTGTGAAAGGAAGCACAGAGCTGTGGAAGAAATTATATTTCATTTCCTTTTTAAACTTGTTTTGTAATTTTAGCTCTAAAACACTTTCTAAAAAAGAAGGGAAAAAGCCTGTCTGGATACAGCGGAGTAGGTTTGAAAGACATTGCTTTTGTACAGAGAATCTCGGAGCTTCCAGTAAGCATGTTAGAGTGGGAAGCAATGGGTCTGAAGGATTGTATGTCAAGTGATTGAGGAAAATACCGATCTTGTACTGTGATACAGAAATTGTTTTTCCCATAACAAAACACTTCTGTTTTCAGTAGCGCTGGAAGAAATTCAGTATGTCTTACACTGCTCACATAAAATGTCAAGAGGCTGTGAGTGAGCTGTTCACATCTTGCAAGTTAGCATGGGAAAATAGTTCCTCAAACTAATTTTATGGTTACATTAATTCAACTATGATTTTATGGTAGACTTTTGCCTACATTGAAAAATAAGGTCTTAAGAGAAAAGATACCAACACTTGCATTTCTGCTTTCTGAACAGTAGCAATACTGCATTTTTGCAGTAAAAACTAAGGAAGGTGCTGAGTGGCTGGGAGATGCTGGATTGGGTGTCCAAAATTGCTGTGCCATGGTCTTTGAATTTGCATAAAATGAAGTGAGTAAATGGCAAATTTTCATTGGCAACAACGGTTGAAAATGTAGTGAATGTACATACTTCATAGGTAAAACGTGAGGATTTGAAAATAAATGTTAGAAGTTGTAAGATGTGCTTTTCAAAATGCTTTTCTCAAGTATCAACACTTAAAATAGTGAACAAGAAGGATTAGGTTTGAGGTTTTTTTTTTTCTCCAGTAGAATACTTGCTTTATTTTCTTCTAGTCTTGCTATACAACTCATATTTTGATATGAAATGATGATTTTGTAACATAGCATACTTGAATAATATTCAGCCATATGTAGTTGTTGAATATTACTTCTTTAAGACATTATTTGATGAACATTGACACTATTTCTATGCTTTATAAAAGGAGAAGAGGTATTCTAGAATATCAAACAATGAAAATGTAAGAAGGAAGAAAAAGTCATTTGAATTATAATGAAGTGGTATAGAATTCACAGTACATTAGTTTTCATCTGTGGGATCTTATAATGAGTATTATTCTGCCAGGCTAAAAATTAATGTTGTGAGGAACTCCCCTCAAGTGCTTTGTGATGTTTCATATCTTTTCACTGTGTTAACCATCATAGGGTTTGACCCCAAGTTCCCAAATGTATCTAATTAACACCGAGATTTTTTGCTTTAGTTTGAGTAATAAAATCACTGTAGATGATTGTTTGTCAGTTCATCAGTAGAATAGAAATCTGGAAGTCTTAAAAATGTTATTTTATTTTATTAATAAAAATTATCTTGAGAGCATCAATATTTGCTGTAGTAACTTTGGTAACTTTTCCAGTGGTGGTGTATGAAATTTTAGATTGCCTTCTCTGCATTTCTACTAGTGCAGAACTGGGAGACAGCATCCTGAACCTGAGTCAGAATCTACTTGCAGGTTGAGTGTGTTCTTTCAAGAGCAAAAAGCCACATTTCAGTCATCTTTGCATTCCCAAATTTCTTATGTTGTCTTTGAAAGCTGAAGAATCAACCTAGTATCTCTGTACAGATTATAGAAGTTCTTTCTCGGGAAATTATGCTGAATTGTGGAAGTTGATCTAAGGTTCTTTTGTGAACAAATAAGCAAAGGCACAGCTTTAGCTTTTATTTACAGTGATTTTCAGCTGCTGGATTTAGTGTCTGGTTTTTTGTGGTTCTGTTAATCATTCAGATCTACGTCTGGAGCTATAAAATGTTTCTGCTTCCAGAGAAATGCTTCCTTGATGCAAAACATTAGAATGGCATAGACATAAAAGTGCAATTAAATATAATAATTTTGCATAAAAAGCATCATTAGAGTTGCAAAACTATACATATGAAACCTTAGTTTGTGAGATTCAGTACACAGGGTGGTCTCACAAGGTCACTGACCTAAGGAAGAAATAGCACTTCCAGCTTGCCTCATAAAGTGTTTGCATATGCAAGGGTAAATGCTTTTGCAGCTATAAATCAAGCTTTTCTTAGTTCACAAGTGCTTGAGTTTGTCAGCTGAGTTGGTTTTTTAATGTAGCTTGTTTGCTTATTTCCCTGTGGGTTTTCATTTCCACTTTTTTAATGATAAAGCCTCCAACATATTCTCACGTGTCCAGTTATAATTGCCCTTTGTGTGGATTGCTTCTGCTTGTAAGTGCTCAATTTTTAGAACTGATGGTATGGCAGCCTTTGACTTGAGAAGGTGCTCAGCCTAGGGATACGGATGGGCAGGAGCTGCCACCTGTGCACTAAGCTAGTGTGGCTGTGTGCTGGTCCCACTGGCTGACTTACCTTGGCTCTCTGTCCCTCTTGTAGAAATCCTGGTCAGTGCCAAATGTTCAAGTAGTTCAATGAAGTATTTTATTTAATGACTGAAATGAAAAGTATTATTTGTGCAGTTTCCACAAGGTGAATAACAGTATTGCTGACAAATTTGAGACAATGCAAATGGCAATTTTTTCGTACAGTGTATATTTTATTAAATTATTCTAACTTGTTTGTTTTAGAGCATCTTGGAGTTCAGTTGTGTATAATTACCAGTGGGCAATGAGAAGACAGTTTTATCCCCTGAAGTCTGCAGTTTAAATGTAATGTGAGAGAACAGCTGGACACTGCAGCAACATGGGTGTTCTAGGAGAGTGGAAGAGTTGTATTAAGTGTAATAATCAGTGGTCACAGCACACCATCTGTCTCATCAACATGAAGCAACTTTAAAGTGGATTAGATATTCATGAGTTTTGCTTCTGTGGTTTACTGTCTTAAAGCTTACAATTGACTTTATTACTTGTCAGATAAGTAAATGAGAAATTATTAGTGGCTGAGATGACATGAGAATATATCTTGGCAGCATGGTTTAGAAGAGCCTGAAGATAAGAGGATGACAATAAACAAAACTATTTGTGTCTTTAGAAAAAGAGATTCTCTGAACTAGCTGACTTAATCTGCACTGATGTGCACATCATAGTAACACATGGTATAAACTGGAATTGGAAATACTTTTATAAAAGTAGACTTAAATGTAATGGGATAGCTTATCTAACATAATGCTCTGTGTAAAGAAGGGAAAAAAAATAATTTGTGCAAAGCTTTGCTCTTCCATGATATGCTGCAGTTCACAGAACAATGGTTATAAATGCCTGGGTTGGCCATGTTTAGCTATTGATGTTGGGGATAAAAGAAAGTCTTCCTTTCCTGGGATTCCTTAGGGCTAGTCTTAGCATTAAAGATTGAAGCAAAGGAGGCATTCAGAATCTCTGCCTTCTCACCATCCCGTTACAAAGACACCCACCTCATTTAGTAGGGGACCCACATTTTCCCTAGTCTTCC
The DNA here is from genome assembly GCA_002909625.1 of Bambusicola thoracicus. Lineage (NCBI taxonomy): Eukaryota > Metazoa > Chordata > Aves > Galliformes > Phasianidae > Bambusicola > Bambusicola thoracicus. The sequence goes on from PPHD01006655.1 coordinate 6,580, forward strand.
TTTTACTGTTGACATTTAAAATAACCTTTCTTGTTATCCTTTACTTCCTTTGGAAGGTTTAATTCCAAGTGGGCCCAAGCCTTCCTTTTTGCATCTCTACAGGCCTTGAAAACCTACCTATACTCTTCCTAGGTGGGCAGGAACTTTTTCCACATTTCACGGATCTTTTTCTTTCCTTTCAGTTTATCCATGAGTTCCTTGCTCATCCACACAGGTCTCTTGCCACCTTCCCCCAATTTCTTACTTACATTCTTAGAGATGCACTGGTCTTGAGCTTGGGAGAAGTGGTGTTTAAGTGCCAACCTGCTCTCATGGGCCCCCTTACATTCTAATGCTGCAACCCATGGGATACCTCCAAGTAGGTCTCCAAAGCTGGCTCTCCTGATGTACAGGGTAGCAATTCTGCTTATTGCTTTGCATCTTCTACACAAGATCTTGGAATCCACTATCTTGTCATCATTGCATCGTATAAGGACATGACCACATATGGATGCAATGACCATATATGGATGTGACTAAATGTATTCTCTCTGCTTATTGCAATGGCATATTGAAAAAGTACAAGATATTAAGATGAATATTCAAAGTCTGTATTTTAAAATGAAATTTTGCATGTCTAAAAGTAAGTATAAAAATTATAAAAGCTTCACGTGGTTTTTGGGATGCAGAGCAAAGCAGTTACATGCTGAAAAGCATGGACCAAGGACTGTACATTTTCATTGCGGGTAAAAGCAAGAGGGACTGAATATCGCAATGAAGTCTGAATCCCAGTGACCTACAGGTTCATCATGTCTCTCTCTCTCTTTTTCTCACGAGGACACAGGAAACTTCATTGAGAAGTGCAAAGTCTTGGTGGATAAAATTTCTTACGTTGTTGCGATTAGCTTTAAGAAGTGGTTATTTTGTTCCAAACTACTTTCAGAAACATCATTAAAAGGCCATTATCATTCATGTGGAATGTGAGAGTATGGATGGTCAAGTAAGAATACTGCTACCTTGATTTCTGACAGTTTTTATGCTGATAGTAGTAAGAAAATGTTTGAAGACAATGAAAATCTTGCACTGTAAATTTCTGAGGCATCTTCAATCTTAGCTTCATGTAAAAAAAAATTCAAAATGCTGAGGGTTTTCTTTAAGATATTTCAGAAGAATTGGAAGAGGCCTGGGTTTATATTTGCCTTAAAAGGTAGCCCACTTGAAAAATGCTGTTGCTCTGTGACAGCTTTGAGAACTTGGAAAGAATAAACAGACGTAACTTTAAAATTAAAGATACACCGAAGAATTGAAACTTTCAAATGGCCATTGTATTGCCAAATGGAAATGGAGCATTGAGTTGTTTATGAAGAAGTTAACTTAAAGATAGTTTAGAATCTTTCTGCTAAGATAGGACTGTATAACCTCTATTAATTAACACTAATAGCTGCCTTAACTGAGAGTAATTAATAGAATAGACAGGTCTGCCCAAGTGTGATTCATACTTCAGTTGTTCCAGTGAGTTTGTATGAGTTGAACTTACCATGTCTGCTAGACGCTGAGCTGATGAGAAAAAAGGTCGTCTCAGAAGGCATTTGAAGCAAAGCACGTGTTTTATAGAAGACATTGCATTAAACAAAATAATAAAAGTAATCAGTGCCAAACCTCATTAGTACAGAAAAGCTGCTTCTCTTGTTTTGTATGTTGGTCTTAAAAGTGGAGGTTTCTGTAAGAATAAAATGAAACAAAAGAATCCAGAAGATAGCGTTTAACAAATTTCAAGGTCTAGTGAAATATCATACAACCTGAACGTGTTCCCACATAACTTTTAATAGCTTTTTGTCTTCTGTAGCTCTGAGCAATATCTGAGAATGGTATTTTCCATTCTTACTTCTAGGTAATTTCCATACACGGATGAGAATAAAATCAGCATGTCTTTTTATGTTCAGCAGGTTTTGTCAAGAAGGCTTGCTCCATGATTGTGAATCACAGGCTGTATATGAAGGAAGAATCCTCAATGATCTAGCATTTCCTAAGCATCTCTTGCTTTCCAATTTTTAATATAAATATTTATATATATTCTAATACATATTCAGTTTAAATCTGTGATATGTCTGCCAAAAGTGTTTAAATTTCAGTGGAAGACTGTGATAAGTCACTACAGACCTTAACAGTAGTGCCAGTATTTGTCTAATCAGGTGCACAACCTCAACCCTTGAAATAGGCAAGAAGTGCTAATATGGAGGATGCAGCTATAGTAAGTAGGTTACTGTGCATGTGCCCACTGCTGAAGATATGCTTATACACACACAGTGCTGCTATGCCTTTGGTCTCATCCTTTCTGATGGAGAGTTAACTGGTGGCAGTAACAGTTTATTTAAACTGTATGTATGTTCTTCATATGCAGTACAATTTGATGAATTTAATGGTTACAGTACTGCAAAATACTGATGTCTTTGCATCTTAACGTTTAGATATTATTTGAATAACAGGTTATTAATATTCAGTTTTTATCTTTCCCAGTCCTTGGAAGTATTGGTCATCCACTGCATCTTTCTTACCTTCTTGCCATTGCTTTGCATGCCTAGAGCTTTGAAGCCAGGACAGGAAAGGTGTTCTCCCTTGGATATAGCAGTGTCATATCAGCTGTGCCAAGTGCTTAACATTTTACCTCAGCCAAGTTCTCATATAAGTGGTATTTTGTGCCCATCGTAGAACAGAGTAATCTTGCTCTTGTTTTCATAGAGGACAGTCAGGTCTTAGTGTTTGCAGTTGTAGTGCTGGCAAGTTTCTCAGTTTTTAAGGTTATTTACACTGTGGCTGAGCAGAGACTTGTCAGATTTAACTCCTGCTGTCTTGCTGTAACAACTGTGTTCATTCCAAGCCAAAAGGTAGTTGCACATTTCAAGCCCCAAAGAAGTGAGTGGTTTCTACCAACTTCTTTACCACAGTGATGTGGATTTTCTGTACTTAATGAGCTATTGTTTAGTCAGCATTAAAACCAAATTGTCAGTCAGCACAAGTGTGCACGCCTCTGCTAGAACTGTATCATTAGACAAAGGTTAAAGGAACAAACTGTTGTGGGAAGATAAAATTTTAGTTATTAAACTGTGTCACTATTCTCCCAAGCAATAGAATGAGACTGAATCTATAATATGTATTCTTGAGGAGCAGGGCAATTAATTGGAATAATAACCTGTCAACTAATTCTAAAGCTCTTAAATATTTTCCCGATTGTCACAATTTCTGCATGGATGTACATAGCCCATAGGTGGGTACTCCTCAGCACCGGCCCTTTCTCCACCATGGCTTCAGGGATTTCTGCATCCTATGTTGGCTTGGATTGCTGTCAGCAAAACCTTGCTTTAGGAGAGCATACTTTGGAGGCTTGCAATCCGTTTACAAATCTGAGTTGCAACTGTCTCCTGTGAAATGCAGTTGAGCGGAAGTTAGTAATGCTATGAAATTATCTTTAGGAATTAATTACCTCCAGAGAATTCTGGCCATTTGAAATGAACAGAAATGAAGAGCTGTGGCAGAAAGAGCTGCTTCAGCCCTAGGGAAACTGAATTAATTTGCCGTGTTTTAGTGAAGGTGGCTTTGCACAGTAACAACCTGCGATGGTAGCAAAATACTCAAAGTGCATCTCTGTGCTTAATAATGCTATTTGTCTTTATCAACATTAAATGCTGCTGTCAACACTTTTATTATGACTGTTAATGTTCAGTTTTAAATGATAGTGACATAAATGTATAAACAGTACGGGAAAGTTGCTCTTTTCATTTCTAGAGCATACCAAGGAAAAAACGTATATTACTCTGGCACACGCATATTGTTTTCAAAGCATGATTTGTTGAAATAGTGAACTAATTCTGCTTTAGTGATGGCACGTGGACACCTCGGGCATCTTCAGTTGTTTTTCTCTGTCAGCTATTTTGAGACGGCAAGGATTGCCTGACATTCATTCACCAGCTGTGCACAGCTTTTGCTTAAGGAAGGTTTTTCAATATTATGATGCATAAAAATATAAATTATAAAAACAGAAGGATGCATATTGTGTATGTGGTGTGTGAATTTACAGAAAGCCTGTCCCCACATGAGTTATCCTATAGATTGTATGTATCCTATAATTTATAGCTATCTCACAAGACTCTTTATTGTTGTATTTTGAAAGCTTTTTTTTCATAAATTCTTACCAGAATTTACAGAATAAGTGTTCTTACAGTTGCTTTTATTCCTGTATGAAGAGCCTGGGTTTCTCAAAGCTGGTCTTTCACACGGAGGCACACTCTGTCCCCTTAGCACAGGATAAGCATATCTGAACGGCGAGCACTGCAGAAAATACTGCTTCTCTACAGTAGAGCTGCCATCTGTTCCATCTGATTCTGTGTTTGTGGTATCTGTAGGGTATGTTTTGCAACTTAGGTTTGTACATTTTAATCATTCTGTTTAGAAAGGCTTTTCCAAAGCCTTTCTTTTTTGAAGAATGCGAGATGAGTGGAAACAGCACAAATTGCTGATCGTTCACCCTTGTGACTGTAGGTTTAAAAAATGTGATGGTGCTTGTTAAAAGGTCAGCGTTTATCAGAACTGGTCTGGTAGTATCTGAATAATTATAGTTCTTCACTGATTAAAATTTATAGAACTGTGACAGCAGCAGTGTCTGGTGGCTTTTGAACAGAGATTTCCAGACGATTTTGGTATCGCATTGGATAGACTTTCCCAGCTGTTAGAGGCAGGAAATGATTAAAGCATCTTAGACATATGTAGATCAACTTTCTTATGATATCATTAAGGTGGAAATGCAATCTCCTTGAGGGAAAAAAAAAAACCTAAGACAGTATTAATAATATGGAACTAAGTGGAGCATAGTGTAGAGGGTATAAACAGAACAATAAGGAAAAATTGTTTAGTGAGCTTAACACTTAAAATATTTTCTATTCTTACTGTTCTGATATTTATGAAGTGTTCTCTTTTATAAGGCCTGATCCAAAATGTGTGAGAAAAAAAAAAAAAGGCAATTCCTCCTGAATTCAGTGGGATCTGAAATAAGTCCTGCGCAAGCTCACTTTTTTCATCGTTGTTAATGACAGAATAAGTGGAGGCTATTATTTGAGATAATAATTGCTCCTTACTGTTCTTGCTTTGCAAAATTTCATGTATTTTAACCTAAGCAACCATGCTTCAAAATGTTCCGTATTATTAGCTGCAGTTCTAAGGCTCTTAATGGTTTGGTAAAGATGCTGGAAAGAATAGAATCGAAACTCAGCCATGCTGTTTGCAGTTGTTACCTTTTCATGTTTCAGTTCACCATTTCATGCCTGGAGATGCACAAGAATTTATACTAACCTTGTTGGCAAAGTAATTTTTAAAAAGGTAATCTGGATTGCTGTCACTTCCTATGCTTCTGCTTTACCACTGATGATACCGGAGTATTGAATTCAACCTCTGTATTTAGCCGCTGCAAAACTGGAACACTTAAGGTCGGCTGCTGTTTGAGGTTCTGGGAAATCTATTATAAGGCAGAACATTTCACGCTTCAGTAAGCCCTAAATTAATTACATTGATGGTACATGAATATCAAAAGAAAGTGAGCATAATTAATGCTACTTCAGCGAACATCAGAGGAAATATTAGTGATTTCCAATTGATGATAATGCTAATGTGTTATATAAAATATTTTATTAGAAATGATGTAATGCTGTCTCTTGCTATGCCTGTGTAATGTGCTAACTTATTAATTTAAAGATGTTTTTATTGGCAATTTAAGATTATATCAGCATGCAAATATATTTTAATATAGTCTTAATTAGCTGCTGTTCATGAGTAGGACAGTTTAGATGTGAGGACAGACAAATCTAAAATGAAACAGGAACATGTTATGAAGATGTTTTCCAGGGCTTATGGGGCAGCATTGGAAGCTGGTACTACCTCAACACCATCTGTAATTTAGTGAGTAACACACAAAAATATCCTGCTAATGGCATTATGCCCTCTATTGTTTACAATTTGAACGTTAATGCATTCCACCCTACCTATTGTAGAGTGCTGTAAGAGCAGCCACTGTAAAATGAGCTGTCGGCATCCAGAATGCAGTTTCTCACCCAGAAACAACGTAATAAGAAATATAATTAGATTCTCTGATTAGCAGGACACAGTGAAATTATATAAGGTGTTTCTGAATTCTTTTTTGCAGATGTTAGCACTTTATGAATTTGCATTGGAATCTTATTTCAGCCTCTAAGACTGACTTTCAAGCAACAGTAAGCAGGGTATAGTTAACCACTGAAGCAGAAATCTAGAGTCAATGAGTAATTATTAAGAGCTTTCCAGAATATTAGCTGTTTCAGTTGCTGCAGTGATGGAATAGTCCATTAGATATTTGTTTCTGGCAACTCCTGAGAATTGATTCTGATACGAAACAACCAGCCATTTTGATCAATACTGTAATTACTCTTATTGATGGATTGTTTTACAATGATAGTCATCATTGCAATATGTCTGCTCAGGAGGCATCAGGACTGTCCGCTACATGCAGTAATGCACCACAAATATCTGATTCAAATCAACACACTATTGAGACTGGGCTGACAAGCGTGAAATTAATTGTTCCACTTCATGTAAGACCTGCATTCTTCTTTTGAGAGAGTAATTTGTTGCTGTATGTAGCTTGGGAGCAGTACAGCCTCAGTGCTGTGTTAGGTGTGGCTTTTTTGGTCTTTGTCTTTTTCCCACAAGATTGCTTCTTTCACCCTTTTAAGCATCGTAAGTGAAGGAGTTCATGACTCAGGGGCTCTGACACAATTCATATCCTTTCTGGTTTTTGAGCGATGGATTACGTGTCCTGGTAAAAGAAAAGTAGGCTTTATGATCCAAGTTACTGAAAAGCTTTAAGATATAGAAATAATGCTGAGGCAAGAAAATCCCAAACTCTCGTGCATAATCACCTAGCAGAGCAAGACAGTGTGTGGAAGCAGACTTTTTGTTTCATCTGAAGTGCTCCATTGTTGTTAGGTTTGTGGGGTTTTGTTTGTTTGTTTGTTTGTTTTTCTTTTTGTGGATGTTTATAGTGAAAATATTATCTTCACATTGCCTCAGTGGAAAAACAGGGACTACATCTAGCGAAAGAAAAAGCTTAGAAACAAAATAAATTGATGTACTGCATCATGCCACTGGTCTATTGGTTGTTGGCTGGCCAGAAGGCTTATTAAGAAATGGAAACTAAGTCATCTAGCATTTATTGTGATAACGTAGTGATGATTATTAGCACATTTCACAAAATTATGTTCCCATTACTACTTTGTGTGTTTCTACTTTAGAACTGCGTTATGTTTAAGCTTTAGGTTTAACTAAAAGGTATTCATACTTTTAAAATACCTGAACTTAAAAGTTTTTAACATTATTGTACTCAGTTTTCTCATTTTCTTCTTTTCCTATATGAGCTTTTGTGCCTCACTGGAAAGCTGAGGGCTATTTGTAACAAACTAGCATAGTGTAAATGCATTTGTACAATTACTGTATCACTTCTGTTTATTGTTTAACAAAATAATGCAATCACTGGGCAAGAGTGAACTATAGTTTTATTATGAAAAATGTATAAATAGCTATGGAAGTCACTGACCTGTTCTTTGTCTACCATCCTATTAGTGCTGGTCTTTGAGGATGATGCTAATGTTTCCATTTCCGACACCTGGGAACAGGTCTCCTGAAGAAGTAGAAGGTCCAGCACACAGTCCCCAGTTTATTTCACAAAAGTGAATGTCTGTCTCTTCATTGGAAAAAATCCTGTGGAAAGCCACTGAATTCTCTCATTAGCTCAACAGAGGTTCAGTCTTTTTAAAATTCTTCTTATCTAGCTGATCTCAGTGTGTTCTATGTGATGATAAATTCCATGCTTTAAAAATCTTTTACGTATTTTTTTAAATACTTCTATCGTGATGTGTTTATTATGTTTTCATGTTGAAATTTTATTGCTTTCTTACAGTATTTCTGGGGATTCTTCCAGTGATACATCACCACCAACAAATTTTTTGTGTACCCTAAGCAGATGCACGTAGATGATTCATTTTTCAAGAATATCACTTAACAGGTCTTGCCCAGCAGAGCTTTTCAGGGATCTAAGTGGTACTCAGTAGCTATCATACAGATCCCCATGAGACCTCTTCTGTGCCCTGTGCCACGTGCTTCACATCTGTCACGCCATATGTGTTGGTAATGGGCAGTAATGTTGTAATACAGCACAATCCTGATGCAGTCAGTACCAATACTGTTCATCGCTGGTGATCTCATAGTATCTGCAGTGTTTCCTGGCAGATTTCATAACTTCACCAAAGGATGTGATCTAATCTGGCCTTACCTCGTCCCATCCAACTCCTATGGCCATTGTCTTTTGTAGGAAGCATTCAGGTCAGTGTGTCCCTTGGTTTTTTTTTTTTTGTTTGTTTTTTACCGATGCCTGCTTGAAACCTGCAACTGTGTTAGGCTGGGAAGTGCTACGTTGTGGAGATGGCAGTGAGGAGCACCAGTGAGACCAAACCTTTGTTCTGAGATCAGGTGAGGTCCTGTGCTGCCCTGAGAGTGGCACCAAGCAGCTTATGGTCAGGTTTCTAGGCCTGGGCTCCATGTATGCAGTGTCAGTGGAGGGGCCACTAACATGAAAATAAAAACAGAATCTGTCCCTAAGAAAAGAGTGGGTGAGGAAGTGGTACTGGTAGTACTGTGTTTTTGAAACTTCTTTAAAGCTTAACTGTATATGCCTGAAAGTAATGAGAGAGGAAATAATTGTAACCATTTTATAACACTCAGGAAAATTCAGGAAGAGGAAATAACATGCAGTAGTTGTGATTCTTGCCTAACCTACCTTCCAGGTGATATCTTGAGTCTTTTCTCTGATGCTTTAGATTGCTGTCTCTACTTCTGCTGTGATGGTAAAGACCCTCTCCCTTAAGAAAGACTCATTAAAGGAAAATGATTTGGGATAAAATGACTGGGAGATGGGTGTTGTTTGTGACCTGAAATGTCTCTGCTTCCACTGACAAGGCATTCTCTTAGAATGTGTATACAAATACTGATGGAGCACTTGTCTAACAACAAAGTGGATAGCTGTAGTCATTAACAGTGCTTCATGTTAGAAAACATGAAAGGAATAAAAAAGAGATTGAAGAAGCACAGTCATCCCATGTGCATTTTCAAATATAAGCTTGACTTGCACTGTGCATTGCGTTCCACATGTTGACTAGCTGTACAGTTTCTCTTTTTAATCAATAAAATGCATGGAATTAAAATAAGCCAAATACTGAATATCTAGGGATTTTTTGTTTGTTTGTTTGTTTTTTGTTCTTTTAAGTTTGGACTTAGGTCTATGAGCAGAGTTTATTTGTATGATTTCCCTGGCACTGATTATTGCCTGTCTTAACAATTTAAGAGAAACGGTTCTTCAAAAATAATCTCATAATAAGAATCTTAAATAAAATCCCAAGTTATTTAAGGACAATAAAAAGTGGAAAAAACAATTTAAAAAAAGCCCTTAATTCTATGCCTATTTTTAAATCCACTGAAGACTTTTTGAAGATGGTTTAACAAATGTTCAGGGTTGTTTATAGAACACAATATTGCTGTAGGTAAACCAGGAGGCATCTTCTGAGGGCTGAGGCTACTGATGTATATTAGCAAATTTGGAAACTCCATAGAAATCAGTGTTACAGCCTAGAGAAAGTAGTTAAGTCACGTCATCTCCCTTATACAGCAAGATGAGAGAGTTGTATGGAATAACTCAAAATCCAAATATTTTATGGAACATTTAGCTCAATTTGGCCTATGTTACTGGAGCAGATTTTCAGTTTGACTTATTTGGATTTTTAGTTTCTTTCTCCCTGAGCAGATTTAAATTTACAGTGAGATCTGAAGATTACATTGTATTGTCAGGATGTAGACACAGATACAAAAGAAGTGAGGGCCAATTTTGGTTCAGTGTATTTACATTTGCTATATATGACACATATAAAGAGCTATCGGGGACATCATGTTTTGCACTCTCTTTTTTTTTTCCCGTTGTGCTGGGACATTCAGTGAAGATCTTACATTACCAATTGCATCTTGAAACTAAATTTTTGAAATTAAACTATAAATATGATTTTGTTATGAAATTTTAGTGTGCAGATCTATCAGAATTAATGCTTTCTTCTAAACAGACACAAATAAAAAGTAAGAAAATACTGTTGTGCTTCTATAAATTAAGAAATGATAAAAAACAAACAAACAACAAAATAGAAAAAAGCCACAAAAACCACCACCTAATCAACTTTCCTTTTGAAGGTCATTGTTTTCAGTTGTGCTGAATTGAAGGACTGGTTCCTTGAAACTGCTTTTTGCAAAAAATGCTCTGAAATCTTGAACTCATCTGTAGGCTAAGTACACAATAAAGTTCTTCTGTCGAGGTAGGTTATGCTGAGCTAACAAAAAAATCAGACTGTTCTTTGGGTCAGAAACTGATAGCCCAGCTTCCTGATGACTGTCCAAAATATAGCAGGCATTCTATCGACCTCTCTGCTCCTTAATTACCATGATCCTGTCTGTTTTGTTACTGTTGTGGTATGCGATGTGTGAGCGCTCAAGTTTCATTTTATTTACTGTATCAAATATAATGCACTCTCAGTCTCTTATAGTTCTAAGATGGTTTCTACATGTATTGATCTTTAGCTTGTTTTATTAAACGGTAAGGAGAAGAAATTCAAGAGTGTGTTTGATAAATGTCTTACAACTGCAGTTTCTTGTAAGAAAGAAATATCGGCTACACAAAGTAGAGAAAGGAAATCAGAGGATTGCTTTGTCTTTAGAGGACGGAGCAGGGCAGAATAGTAGGCACTACTGAAGCTTACTTCAGTAGATTGTTGCCCTAAAGATATAGATAATAACTATTTATCTTCATTTTGGACAGCTTTACCTGAGACAAAAAGAAATTCTGAGCAGAAATCATTTCCCCTGGTTGAATTTCAAGCTGTGCTTTCTATCTCTGATAGGAAGAAACACGTTTTTAAAAATACTTTAAACAGAACAACGTTCACTTCTGATAGTCACGTGTTTGAGCCATGTTGCATGGCTTGGGCACTGCTTCTAATTTCTCCTGTAGGTGGGGTTTCCTGAGTGCTTGTGTGTGTCATAGTATACCTCCGCTTTTTAGTTGGATAATAAAGATAATAAAGAATTGTTCACTACTTAATTTTGATATATACTGTTTAAACGATCACTGGCTATGGTACTTTAAGAACTGAAAGTCAAGACAAATTTAGGCATTATAAAAGAATAATGGTAAGCTTTGTCCATTATTATTACTGCTGCCATTATTATTACTATTTATTGCTTGAAATCAGTGTTAAAACTTCCATTTAGTTAATGCTACTCATGTTTAAAAAAAAAAAATCATTTGTAGCTGGTTTTAACAAAATTACTACCAAGGAAACATTTATTTTTCATGTGGTAAGACTCTCAGCTTGTCAGCTTACATAGTCATTGATTCTTAATTTTATTAACTCTTCAGACCTCTGCTGCAGCGAAAGCTATATATTTATCTGTTAAAAACATGGTTGCAGTGATGATAAAATGTGAAAATGAAATTGAGGTGCTGATTATTTTCTGTAACGTCTAGAGCAAACTGATAGATAGAGGAATCTGTGAGAGCTAAGCAGGTGCGCCTTGGCTTTTTCCATGCTGTGGTAGTGCTGCAGCTGAAGTCCATTCTGCACTTTGATACACAGAGCGGAGTGGAAGTGCCCCCTCCTTGCCTGCCTGACTGCCTACTGCAGCGAGATGCTTTTAAAAAATAAGAGAAGGAAGCAGCTATATAGAAGATCGCAAAGCTGAGTACTGTTGAGTGGAAAACACTTTGACAGAGGGTTTTTTTGTGGCTATTGACAGTCTGGATCTGGTACCGTTATGAAACTTGAGTGTGTTATTAAAAACAAACCTAATGCTGTCTTTTAAACCAGAAATTCATCTCCATCTGTATTTGAAACAGCAAGTGCTCTGTGCTTTGGTCTGATTAGCAGATTTGAGGATTTTATTTGACCATTTCTGAGATGGAAAACACTTACTCTAAAACAAACAAATAAAAGCCCTGCATGCCTGTGTGTATGTGTTAGTTTCTGAGAAATTTTAGTTTATTTCCTTACTCATGCTTTAATACAGGTGGGGCAAGCATGCAGAATGCACAGAGAAAAGCAGGGAGGGAAGGATTTTTTTTAATTTGTCAAGCTGAAATACAGATAAATGTATATGCATATAATGCATTATGTGATTAAAACTTGTTTGAAATATGACTCTATGTTCTGCTTTCATTGGCTCGATTCAGCCGTCATACCTTTCTCATAGGGGCACTGGTTACTCATTTGCCTTGGCCACAGAATATCCACTGTCAGCTGAGAATTGCCCAGCTGCACCAAATTCAGTGCATAAAGATTAACATTTTGTTTCTCTATACCTTTCTTCTTAGCACATTTTGGGAATAAAGCTAAGATGACTTAGGCTTGAAAAGCAGAGAAGCGTGCTGGAGTAGTTGAACATGCTAGTGTGATATAATCCACCGGACTGCCTACTCTATGAATTTGAGTTGCTCCCCGTTCTGTTCTAGAATGTTATTTTTCAGCTATCTTAGCAAGCAACCAACTTGTTCCTTGCAGGATGAACTGTGGGCAGTGGTTTGCTCTAGGATCCCATCAAGGGTTACAACACGCTGTGCTGTGCTGTGCTAGGAACACCACTTTGTATGGTCCTTCATGGTATTCCAGCAGGTCATGTGTGCCTGGGCAGTCCCCTATGCTCAAAGGAAGCACCTTCAGCTTGATGCTGGAAAACTAGTTTGTTTTCTTGCATCACAGCTAAGAGACAGTTGATGATGTGTCAGGAGCTGAGAGAAGATGTAGGATGAACAGTGCAATTTACCACTGCATACTGTTGGATTTAATTGATTTGTGTTTACCCCAATGTTCTGCTCTTAAGTTGTAAATTTTGAATTCTTTCATCTACTTTCTCTGAGCTGGAAATAGTGCAGCAGATTCTAATATAGTTACATATTATGTATCTGCAGTTTTAAAAATGATCCAAACCCAAGACTTCAGCATTTCTCCTTTTTAGGAGTGGAAAACATGACGGCTTAGAGCATGATATGGACAATTTACACTGAAAATATGAGGAAATATCTAAACAAACTAAATGTGGAAATGAACCTGGTTGTTATGTTTTGAAAAGAAGCCATTGTGCATGTGTGGGAACTTGTTTCCAACACAAATTTTTTGGTGGTAGATTTATTGAGCAGGGCACGGTACCAAATTGTCACAGTAAAATGCAGTCACTCATTTGGGTCTGGATCAATAATCCATATATAAAAATAGGTGATTGCCTATGTGTAGATGATTGGATTTTCAAGCTAGAATTATATGGAAGAATGAATCTGTCTTGTCAAGGGTTTTTCAAGCAAGGGACTGTTTTGCTACACTTCAGACCTTCAGTACCCAAATTATATTCAGTGAAATGGAGCCACAAGGAGGGAATTACACTATCAGGTTGTGGGGAAAAAAAGTTTCTTCCTTTATGGAATAGCTCTCAAAATAGTGGTAAAAATGATTTTGTTTTTGATTAAATAAAGTACAAATGCTATATATATAATGTAATTAGGGAATCATACTGTGTTTTATTTTCAGATTAATAGAAATTGGCGATAGCGATCCAGTCAAGGCACTATGTAGTACACCTTCAGCCTCAGCAGCAAAAGTACTGAATTGCCCTCTGGTTGTAGGATATGGTAGAATGATTGTAGGATATTGCAAGCAAACTGAATCTTGAATCCTCTCATCTTTTCCATAGGCTGTAGTAGGTGAAGTCTTTGAATGTGGTAGATAAAATATAAATTTTTAGCAAATATGATCAAGATAAATGTTTCTGTTATCCCTCTGTCAAGTGCTGATCTGCCGGTCTGGGGGCTTCCTTTCTTTAGTGACAGCAGTATTTTGCTGTTCATATTGTATTTGTATTGAATATAAGCCTGATACTCACTATGTTTGAATTATAGGTTCTTGTATTTCATACTACTTTTACAGCTTTTCAGACTCCTTCTTTCATGCTGTCTGTATGTACTTTTAAACTGAAGCTCTGTGTGGCAGCCCGTGCTCCTGTGAGTGCTGTTAGCGCGGGCAGGAGCTGCGCTGCTGCTTTGATCAAGGAAGTGAAGGAGGGTTTGCAGAAATGTATCAGCTGCTGTATTCAAATCTCTTTGAGCTTAAAGTGATTTACAATTCTTACTTCTAATGCATTAAGCAATAAAATTTTCTTCACCTTAAAAAAAGACAGAAAGAAAGAAAGAAAAATATAGCCACAAAACCAGCTCTAATCTGCTCCTACCTTCAACTATTTTATTCTTTCTTTTTTCTTTTCTTTTCTTTTCCTTTTTTTTTTTTTTTTTTGGCTAATTAAATAGATATTTTTTTTATTTCTTCCTCTTTCTCTTCTCGCCCTATGTTAGTATTATGAAGCTGGTAAAGTTGGGATTTTTTTTCAGTATATTTTAATAAAATAAGCTTTACCTCTGCACCTTTTTCTCACAGAGGATTTTCTCTATGGTTAATAAAAAGGCACAGTCTCTTAACACTGTGGCTTATTTTGACAGAATAGATGAAGCTTTTGCCCCTATTTTTGGTTTATTTTTGTGATCATTTCCAAGAAATTGAGTGGAGCTGGACATTTTGTATTTCTAAGTGGGAAACTGTTGGAAAAGTGAACAGTTTGTGTAGAGATCTCTGTATTATTTTTGGACTGGAAAAATCTGACATACAAGAAAATTGCTTATGCAGTTAGATTTTGTTGTTTCTCTGTTAGGATGGATTCCATAGTCTACCATAGAAAAAAAAAATAAATGATGATTTATGCAAGCACATAATGGTTTGGGGTAATGAGTGCAAAAGTACTTGTTCTGTGCAAATGAAATCCAGGCAACCGTAATGTATAGAATAAATAGTGACAATGCTGAATTACAGACCCATAATTCCATTGCGGACTTCTGTTGATGACATACCCTTCAAATGTGAAGCTCGAGTGGTTTGCATTGCACCATCGCTGGACCCCAGAAGAGGAATTATTTCCAGTGCAAGGTCAATAATTGCAAATTCAAGCGATTTTCTTTTGTTTCTCAACATGTGAATCTCACCTCCCTCCCCATTGTTGATTGTCTCTGTATAGATCTGTCTTATGGTAGTGCCCCACTTCTTACCTCTCCTCATTTCTTTTTATCTTGTAACCTTGTGGGTAGGAACAGAAATACCTCTCATTTTCAGTGTTCAAACTACTGCAAACTAAAATCTAAGCTATAGCTAAAATGTTTGAAATGTGTTTTTAAATATCCAAAGTATGATTGCCTGTCAGTCAGCTTAAAGTCTTTTGACACTGTGCTTGATAAAAGCTTTTAGCATGATATAATCTTGATTTTATAGAGTCTAAATAGCGAATAAGTGTTTTGTGATTCTAATTGCAATTAATTGAGCCTCTCTTTCTTCTGCAGTTCTACAGTAGTGCTTGGTATTTTCATGCTGTGCAATTGTTTCAAGTTCTTTCTTGGGGAAAAAAAATATGGAGCATTTATGTTTAAAATTGCTGTTTTTATTTTTAAGTGATATAAAGACCTTGTGATGCTTCATGATAGTTGTTTACTATGTGCTTCAGGAGTGGATAACTATTTTTACAAACTGAGTAATAGATTATGTGCATAAACATTTCATGGTAGATAAACACACAGAGTATTTCTCATATTTGTCTGAATGTATCGCCGTACTTCAGAATGACAGGTATTTTGTGCTATTGCTACTTAAGGAGTGTTGCTGTAAATCTTCTTTGCATGTAAATCGTACAAAGTACATTTTATGCCATTCGTTTCAGCTTTTACCCAAAATTCCATATTTCTTTCACTTTTCAGATATGTACACAGAGCTCTGAATACACAGTAATGGATTTAAAATAACCGCTATTTATCTTTTGAAATTTTGTATTTGAAGGTAACTAGGTAGTTTCTTAAGCGATTGCTTTAATAAACCTTTGCCTTTCATGCACATACATTGTATGTGACATAAATTTATTGCAGGAATAGTAGTTAAGCTGCGATGTTGTTGTTGACTGTATCTATTACTGGAATTCCTAGGGTTTACGATGGTATTTGAGATTACACAGTGCAAAGGAAGACTGCTGGCAAGTCTTCAGAACAGAAACTAGTTCCCAATTCTGGTGCAAATTGTTCTTGGGTCTGAAGTACAGGATTTTGTCCAGATCTTGTTTTCTGCCTGATCTGCAGGACTGATACCTGTAAAAGCAAGGTGAAAACTAACTATGGAAATATTATCAACCTTGTTTAATATTTTCAGAACATAGGAATTAACTGACCGGTTCAAGGTTATGCAGAGCTCTGTGGCAGAGATGGGATCTGAGCCCATTTCTTTTGAGCCCAAGGTTAATCTCTCAACCACCAGACCATTCTTTCTCTAAGAATATAGCCGTTATTATAATACCAAATTTCACTTATGTTAATTTTACTTCAAAACCTAAGTCCCTTTGACTTGAATTTTCTGTCACTGCCCTCAAATAAGAGGGGATTTGAAACTGCTTCTGGAAAGTCTGCTTGACAGTGAAGCAAAATAACAGATTTTTGGTAAAAATAACCATTTTTTTTTCAAAATGCCTTAAAATTTAACAAGTGAGATTTCTTATACTGTCAGTGAGATTTCCTTTCTTCTGTTTGCTGATAGTACAGATCATTTTTTCACTCGTGGTAGACACTGCTTAAAACTGTATAGATCTTGTTTTTCCCAGAACTGTTACAAAGCATAGTTTTGTAATAAATGGAAGGAAGAAACATATGTGAAATGAAAGCTGAATTAATAATGTGATATTTTGGTATTGTAAAATTTAAAGCCTCTGTAGCAGAACAGTATATATCAGGCTTGATTTGTATTGTAGTTCTCATTTTAAAGAATTCAAAGCCCCGTGCACAAGTAAAAAATGAAGCATAAGGATTTGCTGCCTGTCTAGAAGGTGCTTTATTTTAATGCAAAATACTGACTTCCTTAAATTAAAACTGTGGAAAATAAATGTGGAATAATGTGAGATTTTTTTTTTAATGGGCAATTCAAGGTGACAAGTCAGGACTGGTGAACACAAGACCCATACATAATTAGGAGACTAAACATACCTGCTACAAATGATTGGGAGCAAAACAGAAATGTTAAGTCTAAAAGACTGTATACCTAATGAGTATGTGCTGTTTAGAAAAAAAAAATCTACTCTTTTAATTACCATGGTGTTTTTGAGGGAACTTGATTTTTAGATGCACCTTCAAAGATGTGGTCTTTTAGTTATACTGTTAAAATATCCTACTGAGATAGAAATAAGTTTAACTTTTTGACTATTTATTCATTTTTTTTTCAGTTTATTTTTTTAATATACTCTAGCACCGAGTGTTGCAGAAGTGTTTCAGAAGACCTTAAGTTTAAATATCATCAGATCTTTGTAAATATTTTACCAAATGATTAATATCTTTTCAATGTTTATACACCCTTTCGATACAAGTATACTGAAGAATGATAGTAATTTTGGCATCAAGCTATTCCTGTC
>PPHD01006656.1:0-24195 GCA_002909625.1 Bambusicola thoracicus
TCAAGGACAGCTGATTCCTACTTCAAGGCAAAACATAAAAGTCTTCCTGAATTCACAAAAAGCCGGAACGCCTGTAGTCCTGTGAGATGTTATTTTACAAACGTGCGTTACGTTGGAGATAAAGGAAAAAGTCTATCGCTCAGCACCAAAACAAACTCAAAGTCTCCATCAATAACACAGCTACCAAAGTTGAAAAGAGAAGAAAGTTCATTTAAAGATAAAAATGCTCTTGGCATGATGGACTGTTTAAGCATGTCATGTATCACACACGACATCTTCTCACGTTAACGCATCCACTTGCGAGCCAGACAAAAAAACAGAAGCCCCTTATTTTCAGTAGTAGGCCTTTAATTAAAAAAAGCCCAGTTTTAATTCTAGCAAGTACAGAGTTCAAAGTGAGCTCAGCTCCGAAAAAATCTCTTAGCATCAGAAAGAAGTTCTAGGACACGTCTGAACACAAGATCAATGAAGTACACTTTCTCATAACCATCTTCCCCTTTCTCCCCTCTTGCAGACTATTTCCCCTGTATTAGGGAAATAAGCGTAAGGCATCGTCTCCTCAGAAATAGCTGAGGTTTTGGAAAACCACTTTCAGGGCAAGTAAAACAATACAAGTAGCTGAATGCTCACTTTAACTTCAGCTAAGGGTTCTAATCACGGATGCCTCACACAGCATTCTCTCGTGGATGACAGAAGACAAAGCATTTTTCTCTTAGTGGAAACCAGAAAGCAGAAAGTGCAAGTGTTAGCTACTAAAGCTCCTTCAATCATAAAAATAACCTAACAAATAAAGGGAGTGACAAAACGGATATTTACATACTTTATTTTTCAGAAGAAATTTATTCCTACAGATGAGAATCTCTCGCAGCCACTTGAGGATTTCCGTACTGCTGAGCATCTGATGACTGGTTAACTTCTTGCAGATATAAAAAAGCATTTGTGAACTGCAGCAAAATGAAATGAAGCATTAACCTTATCATCTAATAACAAAATATTTGAAAAAGATATTTCTACATTTTACGTAGGAATAGACAATTAGCACGAATATCCTATAGATGTGCTAAGATCTTCTTTTAACTTGCATAATAGATATAATATAGGTGTGTATTTTAAATGACACAATCCCCTCTGACCCTTCCCACCGCCCAAATGGCCTCAATAGCTCCCTAGAGGAAGTTAAGCAATTTGGGTACTTGTTAGAAGTCCAGACTCCAGAGCTGTTGATTCAGAAGTCCTCCATTTATCCACAGAACAGATACAGCACAGACAGTGGCAGTACAAGTTTACCTACACTGCTCTGATAACGTGTCTCAACTCTGTTCTGGAAGGAACACATCTAGGGATGTTCCTTCTTCATATCCATTCAGGCCTCACTCTCTCTGTTAAAACTGCCAAAGGGTCCAAATTAGTGTCAATTTTAAAGGGTTTTTCCCCCAGCCCGAACAGACCACAGATTCATTTCTATTACTAGAAATTACGGTAATGAGTTTGTTATCGCCCAGCTAGGTAGGATTCAGCCCCCAACCTATCCCGTAATAAGCCCTTAGAGCCACCTCTAGCAGTCACGCAGGCCCATTTGTTGATGCCAGTCGAAATTTACCACCTAGACTTCAGTATCCTTTCTTCCAAAACAACCTCCTCTACCAAATTGGATGAGATCACCAAATTCTCTTCTTAAGTTGGCCTGCTCATGAAGTTCTTAGAATTCTGAGTTCCCAGGCTCCTAGTTTTTGGCTCAGCTCTTTTTGTAACTGACTTTTTTGGAACTTTGTTTACCTCAGTATTCTCAATAAATCAACTGCAACAGCTGCTGTGAAGTTATAAAAAGCAAGACAACTTTACCAATAAAAATTCTTTAAACACACAATAAAAAATGGACACCAGAGGTCATGGTCAGCTACTACCTTTTTTAGGTGAGGGTTTCAAAGTCAAGATTAGCAAATCCATACTTCTAGAATTGCTTAGCATTACCCTCCCTCAGTCCAGAATAAAACAGAATTCAAACGATAAACACTTTTATGCAGGGATAGAGCCTTCAACTTTTTATATCAACAATCATTGCTATACCTCAACAGCAGGCTGAAGGGAATCATTAAGAAAGCCTGCAAAACGCTTGTCGATATTTTTGTTAGAATTCAAATTGCATAAGGAAGACGCAATTTTGTCATCAGAAAAATACGTTAATAGAGTGCCAATTCATGCTGATGTTACCTAGCTTTCCCAAACTATTTACAGCTGTCACAAAAAAGAAATCGAAACCTATTCCTCTTACTTACAAAAGTTAACTTACCTAATTTCCCAGAATGTTTCTATAGGTGCATCAGGATTCCATAAGTCAATGCTGTCTAACTGGTGAAGAACTAGCAAGGCCTAAATTCAAAATAAAATAGAATCTCACTTCAGATAAATTTTATTTTAATATTTACTGAAGATATTAATTCAAGCAATCCTACATACATAAGCCTCTAGTGGTGACTACAAGATTTTTTTAGTGAAAGCTCTTCAGCAAGGACAGGCAAATACTTTCCCCTTTGTAACCATTCCCTGAACAACCAATGGTTTTGATTCATAATGGCCGGAAGCTATTGTTAAGTGCTTACTTGTGAACTGTCACCAAAACTGGGAGGAGAAAGTGCAAGCCCAATGGTACTGTGCAGAGAGCAACAGAAGAGCTGTCAAACTCTGTTTGATCAACGCCAGGGCAGAACAAAATGTTTTAGGAGGTACAGGGCAGCCATCAACTAGCAATCTGAATGGCTGTGTTTTAAAATTTTCCCCCTAGGTCTCTCCTGTAAAACTTTAAATGCAGGAGACATTTAGAAAAAGATCAATAGAGACACATCTGTAAGACACAACTTCATAGTTAATCAATACCTTGTAGCTTCTCGAAAAGCCTTGATTTGTCTGGCACAGCCTGTACTAACCATTTGGCATACAGAACATTCAACTCTTACCTCCATGGCTTCTTGTGCTATATCTGGCATGCTGGATTGTGGAACGAGTTGTACAAGGCCTGTAATTAATTCAGCGGTGCTACCTTGTGTCTCAGGCCCTTGCTTCCTTGGATTCTAAACAGCAAAAAGGAAGGCAAGTTTAAGAAGCAAAGCTTGTCAATGACTGACCATGTTACTGACTGATAAGCAACAGTTTTGTAACTGAACCAGGGGATTTCCACATCTTTAATAGCAGAGTAGCACTGACACCCCATGCATGTTTTATCTTTGACATAATAGAAATACATTTAAATTAAACAATAAACAGACCAGACAAAAGGAAAATGTTTAGCACACTGGTTAGATGCTGACTACCCTAGTTTGGCAACGCTGCATTCCCATGCCTTCCACATGTAGACATTTGATCAATTCTCAGTTTACTTCCAACACTTCAGATTTGATGTATGAGATTTACAGAGACACAGATCTGCACTTTGACAGTGCAGATGAAAAAAACGAGTAGGGAAGTACCCTAGGTGTCATGCATATATTTTTAATTTTTATTCATTTAGAAACTTCAAAATGGAATTCTACTATTTGAATGAAATATTCAATGTACTTACACACAGCAAAAGCTTTGGATCAGCATGGATCAGTTTTACCAAGGATAACAGCAAGAACTTGTAGCTTTTGGTTTCCAAGTCAGTAGGCTTTTCTTTAAATTTAAGGCTCGTCATTTTCTCTTTAAATGTGAGACTCTGACAGGAGGAAAAAGCACAGTTATTGTCAGTAAGGTACTATACATAGTAGTTACAACTAAACAGCTTGTGAAGCATTATTGTTTGTATTATCTGTGACTCATGAAAGAGTTAAAAAGTATATTCAATCCACTCACGTACAGCTGCATGGACTTCTGCTTAAAAATCCCCCATTAAATATACATATGCTATCACTATTACATCTTTAAAATTTACCTAAAAAATATTTTAGCAAGCTGCAGGTGGACATAGAAAAGCTCTGCATAAGACAAACTATGCAAGTGAAAAACATGTAGAAGAAATAATAAGAATTCAGAGCAATTTCAGCGGTTCTGAGAGGAAAAAAAAAGATCCCAAGTAAGCCTGAATACATGAGAGGGTAGGGAATTTTTTTTTCTTCCTAAAGGCAACACACTCTGTTTTCTGTCATAGTTACAGTCTGGATGAAGGCATTTTCACCTATGTGATGTCCGAAAAAAGAATATCTTGTGAGAACTGAAAGGCACACAGTGCATCTTTTCATTAAAAAATGCAAGTTCCATTTGAAAAACCAGTAAGTGTTCCTGTACCGTTCAACGTCCCCATCTGAAGTGGAGGGCGTTGTAAGGTTTGCATCAAGGACTCATCATAAGGAATTCTGACTTGACTCTACTGTGAACTGTACCGTGTTCCAGCACTGCCGTTCACACAACAGAAACCAGTTAGCCATATGAGCAATACACTTAACAGTCACGCACAGTGCTGGCTGTGCAATAAGCGTGTACGGACACTACTCATCATAAGGATTTACAAAACTGAGAATATGCTTCAATCCCACAGCGTGCGCAACACTCCAAAGTGAACAATCTTGCTGCACAGCAAACGACTGCAGCATCTTCACCTTAACAAAAATAATATGGACAAATGCTAATGCCTGTGAAACACACTCATCTCTCCGCATGTATTAAAAAAATACATAATACATTGCATTAATCAGACCCCAGAATGCTCAAACACAGAAGATTTTCATCTTTCTCCAGCAAATGTACAGAATTTATATTTTCATTAATTTCAAACTCCATCACCAGGAAATAAGCTCGTATTTGTGCCTACTGCTACCACAACAGTTGAGAGTAAATCGTACAAAAAAATGTTGTGGATATTCAGCGCAGGACAGAACACTTCAGAAACTCAGCTTCTTAATTATCTTGTCTAATTTATTATTTGATAAAATCTCAAACATTATCAAGTTTAGTGAAGACAAAAAAGTTCTAATTTTGAACAGTAAAATAAACCAGCTCAAAATCATCCTCAAGATAAGTGAAGTATATATACAATACTGTAGAATGTAATTCTTCCAGAAATGCTCAAAAGCTCATACTGTTTTGCTGGCCAGTGAATATATATGAAAAAAGAATGAAATCTACCACAAGAAGTATCTGACTTAGAACTTGATACTATGCTAGTAGAGCTAACTCATGCTGTGCAAAATCTTAGTTTGCTACAGTAACGGAGAAGAGACACATGGCAAAAGAAGCTGATCGGCTTCTGCGAAGTGTTTATTTACTTCACACTATCAAAACTAAAGACAGGGACGTGACCACTGTCTGCACAGACGTCAGGGGGATAAACACCAGTCTGAAGCTGGCAGACAACACTGGAACAAGAACACATGGGGATAAAGTTACACATAAATAAGTTTAGGCTGAAAATTAGAAAACAGTTCTAACCACAGAGCTGGGAGATTCTGGAAGAGTGTTGTGATGGAAATGTAGAGGGCAGAAAGAACAGAACAGATCCAACAAAAAGCCTTTACCAATGAAACAAGTTTGTGTAAGGGACGACATTGCAACTGCCAGACCAGCAGAAGCAGTCTCCTCCAGTCCTGTGTCCCACAGAAAGCATGCCACCTCTTGTGTCCGAGATGAAGTGATGTGACTGCAGCAGTAACTATGCACAGAAAAGTCGGAGCAACGAAAGGCTTTTCTGCGGTAGTTACGATGGGTCATACTTACAGCAACAGAGGCCCACTGCCATGCAAAACAGTGACTGGTTGGCATCTGACCATGAGCGACAGCAGCCAATAAGAATAGAAAATAAGAAGCAGAAGACAAAGCACCACCAATCAATGTCAGAGTTGACACTACAACACCCCTGCTATTTTCTCAACAGATGAACATACACATGTAAAAAGCAAGTTAAACAAGTTGTAGCTTTCAACTAAAGGTATTTTGATCATTTTTCTTTCATATGAGAAGCCCAATAGGAGTATTTTAATGCATAATTGTAGGCCTTCTAAAAACGAACATCCAACACACTGTGACACAATTCAGAACATCAGTGAGCTAACTTGACACATCCAAAGTCCAACACAGAAAGATCAGAAGAAAATGCGGTTGCATGTGAACTTACTGAATAAATCTGTATGAACCACAGATGTGAATTTACTCAAAATTTCTTCTAAGACAACCAAGAATACTGACTTCATTTCACAATGGTTAAAAGATCTTTATCACTGATGCTGTCACCAAGACCAAACAGTCAACTTGCTCATCAGAAAGCAAGCAAGACAAACAAAATGAAGTAATAAGTCATGCTAATCATGGTAAAAGCATTCCAGATTTCAGAAATTTACCCCATACAGAATGCCTCTGTTTTTCAGATTAAACAGAGATGGATATATTATCTAGCTATTCACACAGCAAGAGAGCTTAAAATGAATGGTTAGCCACATAGGACAGTTACAGAATACTTCTATGTTGCCAGTTTAAAAGTAGCATGAAAAAAAATTGGAGAAACATATGTCACTCCGGGCTAGGAATAGCTAGTCAATACACCATAATCTGGAAAATTTACAGAACATGTATGGCTCTCTGTTGCTTTTTGGATTGTCATGTTCTTCCCCCCTCTAGCTTCCAGTCTAAAGTTAATGAATAAAAAGCCAAAATGGAATGGAGACATGGGAAAAGCAAGAGGTTTGTGCTTTACCAACTTCTTAACAAGTCTTACCGGAGTCATGCGAATTGCTGCATGTGCCCCACAGCCCTGAATAGCTTTGTGAAGTGTCTCACTGAACATACTGCGAAGCTCCACGGAATGGCAGTACACAGCATCAATCCTGGGCCACCAGTCCAACGCAGACTAGCAGAAAAATGCAGAAATACTCAGCAGGTACACAGGTTAATAACATGAATTATGTTACGGCTTACTTATGATTCTGGGATTTATTCCACAATTATCTTAGATCTCTAACAGTTACAAAAGGTTTAATATAACAAATAAGTGTTTTACGCGCTATTACAGATACAGTAGTTTTTCATTTCAGTCTTAAATGAATTGTAACAGAAGCAATGCCTCTAACTTAGCAGCTTACAACAATTCTCCTTCCAGACAAACACAAACTCTGAAAATTCATGAAACCGCGGTAGCTTTCAGGACGCAGAGAGCTAGATGATACTTTAAATGTTCAACATGTGCTCAACTCATTCTGATACACTAAGCAAAGTAGAAAAATGATACCCTAAGTGCTTGATAATATCTGAAAAGCTGTATTATTCAACATATTAATCGTAAGTAAAATAGCATTCATTTGGAAGTGTACAAATATCATAGCAATATAATTATACTTAAAGTAACTTCATTATTTTTCCTCCAGATACACCACCACATCTACAGTAGCACATTTTTCTCTATTTGTCAAAATGCCTAATAATTCTTTTAAACATAGGCTTCTCATCATCATGCTGGGATAAATGAACTAGAATAACATTATGTAAAGTCAGTAGGGCCAGCTGCTCAGCACCGACTGGTTCTACTTTCACAGTGACCAGGAACACCCCTCAAACGGAGAACCCAACCAGCAGAACTAACATTTGCACATGCTTGGCTATTAAAAATCAACTCTTGTGGCATAGATTTAAATTGTATTTCATAAGCAGCTATGGGTCTGAATAGAAGCCACAGATAGCTGGGCTAATTAAATACTTTCAGAACTTACATTTGTGATTATTCGGTGCAGTGAATTTACTAATACATAATGAAACGTTGATGGGGAACTCTGTGCCAAGCAGATCTGCAATGAAAGTAATACATAAAAGCCAGTAATGAACACATTCTTTCTCTGACACCTTTCATATCACACTGAATAACATGCTGGAGCCTTATTTAATTAAATTGACAAAACTGTCAAACATGTAGACATGAGAGTAAGAAACTCCAGCTGGCTAAGAAAAGACTCACAAGAATACAAAGTATCACTAAGGGACACTTACACAGCTGAAATTATTTACCAACTCCCAGCTGTTGTTGGCACATCTTTGATAATTTACAAGTCGCTGACAGTATGCAGAGAATGACTTACCAGAATGTTGTGCTCTCACCTTAAAGTGTTGGTTATTATGCGGGTTTATGCGGAAGCATGAAACTAAGCAGTCGATCATAAGGTCTACATCTGCATTCTGATTGCTTCTTGAAAAAGGTTTGCTCGGATTAAACAGCAAATTCTATACACATTTTTTTTTTGTTAAAGGAAGAAGAGAAGAAGAGACACCAAGATTATTCTTGTCTACTTTCAATACAAAAAAAGCAGCATGTATTCTACTTTAAAAATCACACTTTTTTTCAAACAGTATCTATCAATATCTACTGTTGTGACATGATACCTTAGGGAAGCACTGAAGTAGTTAATAAGTTACCCAATTGTCATGGCTACACCCGTGGGACACTAAACGAACTAAGAACTTCGGGAGCAAGAAAGCAGAGCATTAACAAAAAAAAATAAGGGAGTGAAATTAAGAATTGCAACAACTCAATCAAATGCTGCAATTTGAAAAAGGAAAAAAAAACATTCCATTAAAGAACACCAGGGCAGTCATTTAAGGGAAAGTCTGAAGATTTAGAATTCAAATTTCTTCATCGCAGCTAGGAAACGTAGTCTTACCTTAAGATCTACTACCATGGACTGCACTAGTAGGAAAATGACAGAATTATCCTCCCAGTTGATGTAGGTAGATGCTTTGCACAGTTTAACACAAGCAATAGCAGCGCTCTCAGTCAGCTGCCTGCTCCCACTGTGGCCTGCAAGTGCTTTCCTGAGATTGTCCAGGAACAGTTTCTGCAGAATTCAAATGGGTAACAGTTATCATCAGAGCTTCGGCAATTTGTGATCAGTTTTCAGAAACTTAAGTATTAAACCAAATGATGTTGCATTTCCTAATAAAAGTCGCAAATACTGGAGCTGCAAAAAAACAACTTGATGCAGCATTTTTGAGAAGCATTATCTGTATTACACATTAATGCTGGATCATCTAGGGCAATCTGAATGCAATAAAATTAGATGATTGTTTACTCGTAATGAGAACGTTTGCAATCACATCAAATTCTCCTTCTGCAGGGTTTGCAATTACAGAACACACATTACACACACTGCAGAAACCTAGAACGGTACAATACAGAACAGCTAGAAGAAATGCTAAGCTTGCTACTGGTAGAAACAGGGCCATTGCAACACTGGGACTCAAATCTCTAAGCAAACGTGCAAGTTCTGAAATAATATTATTCAGGACATACCGGCCGCATGAATTACTGACAGTGAAACAAAGTACACCAGTTGAGAACATAAAAAGGGTGCAGAAATTTATATATGAAATTTTAATACACTTGAGGCATAAAAGACATACATAGAATAAGCAAAGACAAGCATCATCTAGAACTCAGAATTAATATAATTTTCTTTTCTTACCTTGTTCATTTTAGTTTCCTCTACCACATCCTTTGCTATATCTTGAATTATCTCTGGACACAGGACCAGGAGTATGATTTGTAGTGGCCACACTGCTGCTTTACGTTTTGTGCTCTCTGCAAAGCCATCCACTAAGTCAAACAACTTCTCTGCACAATCTGCACAAAATGTAACCAAACCATTCAATATTGATTTTAATTATGAAAAGACAGGAAAAAGAGAGCACTGATATCTTTGCCTACACAGAAAAAAGTTCTGCTTTGCACATTACAAACATGCTACCCAAGATAAAATGGGATCAAGCCATTTAAAGCCATGGCTTATCTGAAAATGTTAATTTTCATCCCTTTTGGACTAAAGATAAATACCACTGATGTTTTCTAACAAGTTTGTTTTTAGTGTATCAAGAACAAAAATACACATCTGAAGACTTTGCATCTTTGGGGTTCTCCTTCTTTGTGCCATGGACCACAAAATGAATCTCTTTAAAAGTTGGGACAGGAAAAAAAGCAGAAATACGTTCTTGCCTGCCCTGAAAAAGGCTGACAGAAATTTGTTCTGACGCGCAGGACGGACAAGGGAAAAAAGACACAAAATGAAGGTGGGGATGCCTTGCGGGAAAACAAAACCAACTAAGAATATCCACAAAACCCTCACGATTTAATAGCAAAAAGTTAAAACCAGCTTTCAAACAACGTGTCATTTGTTACGTCTCACCGGCCATATCAGTCTGTGGTGTTTGATACAGCTTTGTGAATTCATCAGGATAGTTTTCCACCCAGTTCCAAAATGCCTGCAGATAACACAGAACATCTTTACATTCCAGAGCTTAAAAAAGAAACACATTTTTTGAAATTACAAATTTGAAATTTGTATTTAAATAAAGATTTTAGTCTTAACTTTGAATAACATTTCTTGCAAGACATGCATCAAAGGGAAGCACCTATGTATACTTTACATCAAAATTCTGAACCGCATATATTTTTAAGTTACAGAAAAAGAGGAAATAAGTGACGAAACAGAAAATTAATAATACTTGCCTTTTCAAGACTGTTGATAACAGCTAACTGAGCTACCTTCTTAAGGGCTTTAAACTTGAAAACAGTCTCTGTAAAAGTAAAACACCTCTGCATTAAAGAGGAACCTGGTTCTAAAAAGTGGCAAAGCATATAAAAACCATGTGAGGTGCAAAGCCTCACTTTTTAAGCCAATACTTTAAAGCTACTTGGATACTTGCAAGCAGTTTGTAAGAACATATGGAATATTTGGATTAAAGAAGAAGGATCTGAACGTACCAGTACCATTCTGTCACCTCTAACAACACGTATTCAGATCTAAATATTTCAAAAAGCAGGCTCCCATCATACCTTGCAAGAGTCTTTTTAGCTTTGAACAATCCACACTGATGTACTGCAGAAGTTCGATGTCGTGAACATCGGCATTATCTTCTGAGCAAACAGTCAGTTCCTGCAATCTAAAAATATGCCAAGTAAATTAATTTCTCCTTCAGATGATGTCAGATAGGTATGTGTACACACCTACAATTCTATACATTTGCAGAGCAGCAGAATAATAAATGATCTCCACATCTCATATGATCCTCTCAAATGAACTTACCCAGGTTTAGAAATAAAAGATAGATTTTGCAAAATTAAGAGTTAAGATTAAGTCCTGTTTCATCCCCATACTGAGAATAGATCCAACAATACCAGTGGTAAGTCTCACAAGACACCAGTATCACCTGGTGACAGCCTGCTTACAGTCAAGATTTGCCTAAAGCTTTCTGCTATCTCCCATATTGTAGCTGTAATCCTGTAATATTTTCATCCAAATTATTCACTTGATGAAGTCATGACACCTTTAGACTATTGTTCCTTAGCAGCAAGTCTTGTCCCAGCTAATGTATCTAGAGTAAAACAATGACTGATGCTACTTAATAGCACAGAAGAGAGCTACAATCATGCTCTGTAAGCTGAAGGTCCTTGCTATTTGGTGCAAAAGAACAGGATGAAGTTTAATCATACCACTCTAAATCCAAGGGCACCTCTTCATAGTTTTGTACTGGATAATCTACTAAGCATCTCTACAGATACCAGGCTGCTAATAACTAAATCATATGTTCTCACAAACTAAAGATTGCCATGTCTAGTTCCAAAGCTACAGATGTGTTTTTGACAAGGAATGCAACTTCTAGTACTATACACAAAAGCAGCTCTTCATTTCTTCAACGCCAGGGAAACTTAACAGCCCACGCTGGGAATGGGAAGGTCCCCACTGCAGTGCTTTTCATGCCAAAAATCCCCCAGCTGCTGTACAAGGCCTAGAAATATTCCTAAACAGGAAGCACAGGTCAAAAGATCAGCAATGCTAACTGTCGGCAAGCTGACCCCTGTGGAGATCAGCAACAATTGGTCAAGTATTTAACCATTTCTGTGCAAGTCATCCTGAAGAGAAAAACAGGTCAGGGGGGAAAAGCACTATGTTACGGTCAAAGTGATGCTAGGAAGGATTTTAGAGCTTGAGAAGTAAGCCATGCTACACACACGTGAATAAGTACGGACTCACAGATTAAACCCAAAGACTGTCAGAAAGTCTCAGCTGAAAAATATTTCCTATAAAAGGAGCAATAGAAATTGTTTCCTTTTCCACAAGCAACAGAACATAATCAACCTACTGAGTAAAAACTACATCCTCCATGTTAGCTGTCAAGGCTATGCTCCTGAAGCAGTTATTTAAACAAAGGCTCTTTTGAAGTTTTAAAATACATAAAAATTCATGTAGATTATTTTAGTTATATTTCTAACAGGAATATTCTTCACATTACAAGGAACATATAAAACTTCGTTTCAATTAATTGGCATATTAATTACTACTCAGCAATAGAAGGATGTGGAAAATCCACTTCTAATACACTACAGATTATGTTGGCTGTAACAACGTGTGATCAGAGGTAGGTCACATCAAGTAACTTTCAAGAAACATCACTGTCAAATACTGAAGCATAAGAAGACTTGGAGCACAGCAAAAAGAGCAAAGAAGAGATGGAAACCTAGAATAGTATAAAAGATTAAGTTATTTTTACAGTAAATGCTGCGTGAAAAACTCTTTGTCAGAAGACAAATGGGTCTTTTCCAACAACTAACAAACCACGCTCCAGCCCAGCTCTTTTGCCCCCCTCAAGCATAAGGAAAGTTTAACATAATAACCTTCAAGCAGGAAAAGTGAGGAAGGGGAGGAGCTTTGGGGCTCCAACAGAGCTGTGGACAATCTGGAATTTTGTATTCTAAATTCATTAAAAAATGGATATAGGCCATTACCTTCAGTATCTCTTTTCTCTACAACACTTCACATCCACAATAGGTTATTCAACTTAAGGCTACAGCAATGCATTTCTCTCAGTCATCACCATTTCATTTTAGAATAGAATTTAACTTGGACTTACAAAAGCAGGCAAAAAAGAGCAATCAGCACAACTCAAGGAGTATGCTGACAGTAACCCAGAGAGAACAGATATGAGACGGGTACCTTTTTTAACCTGAAAGTCAAGCAAAACTTTGAAAGGTAGAGGGAATTTCACTAAACACCACTTAAACAGCAAACATTTTTCAGAAATGAAAGACTGCAGACTGAATGACGTTCTAGACACTTATTTTCAGGTGTTCTAACACACTGGCTAAGTCAAGCTACTAAAACACCTACCTGGTGGAAATGCGGCTGAACACAGCGTTAAAGTTATTGCAGCTAAGAGAAAAAAGAACCCCAGAGGCAGAATTGCGTAGTTCAGCTGCATGCTGGTTCCCTTCACGGTAAGTGTGGATGAAGTGGCAGATTTCTGGCAGCAACTGTTTTACCAGCATAGTCTCGTCTAGTCGCATCGTATCCTTCGGTTGCTAAAAATAAACATTTGGTATTTCATGATATTCAATTTTCTAGGTTCGAGGGCAAATGGAGCATCTGCCATTAGTAGCACAGGACCTGAATCTGGATTTCAAATTCCTCTTGCAATGCTACTACTGACCACGGAGTAAGTAAGCTACGCAGAAAAGGATTCTTCCCATTTGAACAATAATCTGCATCATTCAAACCACGCTACAGTTTTGAATTAGTCTCCAGAATACGTAGCACGCCAAGTTGACCAATGCCATCGAGCAAAACACCACATTCGTTTCTGAAGTAAAATATATTACCTTTCTGGGTCATGTCCTCTGTCAACATATGTAAAGCACTACCCATCTTGGCTTAGAACGGTAGCCCAAAGGGCACAGACTCACCCATACTTCCCTTTTGGACAGTATTCTGACCCCTATACTTTAAACAGCAAATATTTTTTTAAACGAACTGAAAAAGAGGTGCCTCTCTGTTCCTCTTCCCTGGAATTGCTCTGTAAGAGTCAAAAAGTGTCTCAACTTTCCTGTAAAAGAAAATTTCAATTTTTGCCAGTTCGTACAGCATGAGACATAAGGAAACTATTTGCTAAAGAATTTGAAGTGAAACTTTGCTCTAGTAAGAACAAGTTTTAACAGAAGGGTCAGCATTAAAGCTTTCTAAAATTCTACCAATGAATTTACCATAGGGAATCGGGAAGTTTCGGAGACTCCCACTTCGCTGACCTGAGCTCTGTTGCCATGAGAACTTGATGAAACATTGAGCAAGAACAGCGAGCAAGAAATAAGTCTGAAGATATCGCAGAACACAACGCTCTTTGTATAGGACTTTGGCTCAATCTTACCATACATACACTGGTTCAATTTGCTCTCATTTGAATGGACAAAGCGAGAAGCATCCAGCATAACTTTAGGCTGTTCGAGTAGTATCGCGTATCAGGAAAAAAACCAACACTGATGTTTCAAGCAAAATGTGTAAAAGAAATTTTTAAAGAAATCAATTTCAGAAATTAAACAGGTCGGGGTGGGGGGGGGCTCCTCTGATTCGCGATGTGAAAGATGGAAAATGAACCAAAGGAGGTATCTATTTTAGCTTTTACAGCCGTACTTCATTATGCGAAATGCATTTACCTGGATCTTCTGTGAACTTTAATGAATCCACAAATACTGAGACTGTTTTACTACTATAAAATATACTGCTTGACAAACCCAATCAGAATGTAGTTATTACCTTACAAAGACAGAACTTTCACAAACAGAGGAACAGCAAGAAGCTCAGAGCATTTCATGATATTCAACTAGGAACACAGCTTCAAAAAAAAATCCCTCTCTTATTAAAGGAATAAAGCACAGACTTGCAATTTTTTTTCACTGTGAAATTTGGCTTTGCAATTACACAGTTTAGCACAGTAAGCTGTACAGCCGTCAACATCCCAAAGGTAACAGCAAACTGCCTTTCAGCACAGCTCTGATTGGAAGCCTCAGGACCAGGCTCCCAGTGGAAGTTTGGACAGTTAACTAATGTCAGCTAGGAAGCACCTGCAAAAGTATATTTTAGAGCAGTGATAGTAAAGTTTCTACTGTAAATGCAATTACACAGAACTGGAATAAAATTACTTTACCAAATGAAACTCACAAGAGACTTTAAGCAAAATACGCTACGTGCATCCAAAGCTGACAGGAATCTAGCTGAGCCAGATAACCAAGTCTAATTCCTTACCTGTGTGCCCCTTCTTACCCCAGGCCACATCTCCCTCACAGAATACAGTTGTGTGAAATTTTCTAACAAATTATTGCATGAAAATCATTATTTATAACTCCAGAAATCAGCTGAGCAGTGAGAAGGCCAAGTTCACAGGTTTGCCTGAATCTATTTAGATGGGAAAACATTTCTAATCACTATTACTAAAGTCACTATCATTAATTTTAGGCAGGAAGGACAGCCCACAAATCCTTAATTTATCAATTACCTAAATAACTTCCATATAGATAAAATTCTAGTCTTTTTAAAATAGCATTAATTCTACTTTGCTCTAAATGAGCTAAGTTTTATTTTTTGTACCAGTAACAACTGACAGACAGCCATTTGACTTATTCTCTCTTAACTCACTTGATACCATGCTTATGCAAGTCTACTCACCCCTGCTAGACATTTTTCCAGTGTATCCAAGATAATCAGTTGAGATAGATATAAGTTCTTTTCAGCAGTTTCTCCAAATATTCTCTGGAAGAAGAAAGGATATGGATCTGAGTGGCACAAATTTGACTTGTAACACATTAATGTTGCAGAGTTGCATAGAAAATTATGGCTCCTTTACTGCTCTAAAGTTAAGTTCAGAAATAAAGCCAGTCAAAAAAAAAAAAAAAATTAAAATAAGGATTTAAACCCTATTGCTGAAGAAATATCTCTGTTCAGTCTGCAGTGCCAAATCTAATAAGGAACAAGAAGTTACTGCAAAACAAGAGTGGAGGTGCACTGCAGCCCCTTGCCTTCATCAGACCTGTAAACTATTCAGAAATGAAGGTTACACCTTTTCAGAAACTATTCTGGTATCAACTACTGCTGACTCTTCTCCAATTATGTATTTCATTGCCAACCTCTTACTTAACAGAAATGATGTTGCAACAAATCTGTATCTACAAGCTTATTCAAGTGCTGCTAAATTTATCACAGACCACAGGAAGAAACATGAGACTCTCCAAAAAGATGCCACACTTCAGAAACAGGATGGAGGTAGAGATCCGTCCAGCATTTAAGCTATCACCCAACTGTACTGCCAGTAGTGGCTGGTTCCAACAATACAAAGACAGCAAAACAATGCGGAAAAGATTTAGCCAGAACTGTATTGTTACTACTGCTGGAGTCCACAGTCAACATAAAGTTGTCCAAAGGAGGTTTCTCTCAAACATTTCACACTGCTCAAGAGGTTGGCTCAAAACTAATTGCAACTTTTGGCAGAGTACAAACCCTACAGACCTTTTTCTTAATACCTTTACAAATAATGCTGAGTTGCACAGTAGCTTACTCCACTGAACAGAGGGAAAAAAAAAGTTCCGTTCCTCAGTGAAAAGCAAACATTGATTTTTTTAATTAACATTTTTAACTAGGTCTTGCTGTATGTGCTCCATAGATTTCAAGAGCTTCAACAGCTCCTGGCAGGTCGTGCACTGACAGCTGAGAAAAGGCTTCCCAGCATTGCTGCCCAGCAGTTCCCTTGCTCTGCTGCATTCCTCATCTAAAAAGGGTGCAAGCACTGACTCCCCAGCCACCTGCAGCACCTTTCCAGGCAACAGAAATCATCCTCCTCACCTCCCAACAAGTGGTGCATCCCACCAGCTTGCACAGCTGGTACCTCAACACTGCTCAGAGGCCCAGAGGACTGTTCCCTTAGCTGCCTACAACCCTTCCAGCTACAGACCCTTTCCATGAATAACAGAGGATTTCCCTTAACCCTTGGACTTCTCTGCCACAGTGACCTCCCCATCTTCATTTGTAACACAGTGCTGTTGGTGAATGCGATCGCATGTAAAAGAAAACATGTAAGAGTAAAAAGCAGTCAGCATAATGACTAAGCTACAGTGACTCTTTGCAATGTGCAAACGTGAATAAACAAAAATCATTTTGAGAATCATCCAGCAATCCAAAATGAGAGAACTTACCATGTTATTAACATTTTTTAAGATATTAGTGAGACCACTGATGACCAGAGAGAACTTGTACTTGGAAATGTTGATGAGACACTCCTTGTTGTGCTCCGTGCTGACTTTGGTGTGGGTATTCTGCTGGCTGGCCTTTATTGGAAGCTACAAAGAGAGATAAGTAATATGAGCTTTCTTGTACTGAAATTTACATCATCAGAGATAGATTAAATAAGACACGAAGAACAACCTTGAAACGCATTCTATAAGACAGCTACAAACTAATAGATTATTTCACTTTATCTGCACTACTCTTCCAATTAGAGATGTCTTCACTGTGGTAATACCAGCAAGCTGAAACAAGAAGAGATGAAGGCGAAGGAGCACAGAGGGAGGTGAGCTGCAAGGAGACCAGGGCAGTTCTGAGTGACCCCTGCCTGAAACTCAGGGCTGCCCAGTAGGAGACCCCGGGGCCCAGTGTGAGCCTCAGCTGCAGGTACACCTCAAGGACTGGGAGCCCCACGTCAGCCCCTTCAACACCCTGCACTGACAACTAGACTGAAGTGCAGCTTTTCCAGAGTTATAAGACTCGGAGTGACTGAACAAAACTGAGAACACCCTCCATGCCGTACCCAAAGCTTTCCAGGGTCACAAAGCAGTCACTTCCCAAGCATGCAGCCACTGCCCTCTGCTTCTCCACTGCAGTCAGTCAGTTACAAAATGTCACATGACAATGTGAAAAGCAATAATTTGTAAAAGTTCATTTTGCTGAGGATTTTTATAAAGTAACCAAAAATGGGAAACAAAAAAGTAATGGGTATTACTGTCCCTTTCCATAAATCATGTGTGACACTTATATTTCAAAGTATGGCTCGGGAATTCCCCATCTACAGAAACTTTAATCAAATGCCACTGCTAGTTTTAATTCTGACCAGAGCTCTCAGTAAGGGCGTATTCTGAAGGACCAATTGCTCAAAATGAATGCCACAATGTTTTCTGCATGAACTGTAATGAAGAATCCAAAACTTGAAACATTTTTCTTAACAAGTTCTGATCTCATCATTAAACACGACCAATTTACACTCACATCTCCCATTTGCAGGGAAATGGACCTCTTTAGCACACTATCTAGCTTTTATGCCTGAGAGCAATTTCCTCTCCACATAAATTGCAGTTTAGTCTGAGTCCTAAGTACTGGTTCTTTTGGGTATCACAGAGTAGGACCAGAACGGCCACTGTCCCAATCCACAAAGGACTGCAGTGCTGTGCCGGGCGCCCCAGAGCAGCGCATCGCCGTGTCCCAGCAGCAGGCACAGCAAATGCCATCAGGGCCAGCAAACAAGCACACGGAGGTCATTGAGGAACGCCTTCCTCAGGTCAGTGGCCCTGGGATCCCTGAGCCCAGCAGCGCACCCCGAGACACGGCCAGGCAGCATCACTGCCACCCGCACAACCGCAGGACGGCCGTGGCCACGCACACCTCCATCCATAAGGCTTCTGCTGCTCAGAACGCAGCGCTTTCAAGCAGTGCAGTGCATTTCAGCGTGTTCATTTCAGAACTGGAAAAGGCACATCAAAGCGTTTATGACTCAGGCTTTGTTTTCATTGCTAGATGTTATTTTTACAATATATTTTTGGAAGTCATTAGTGGAAGATAGATACATTTAATTAAAAATTTCAGCATTACTCGTACGTTTATTGGAATTTTGAAATCTGTGCTGACAACAGCAGAAAAGCTCAATAGCACCGAGTGATAGAACACTTCAGAAGGGCCTCTCGTAGAAGTGTGTCAGATCCAGTTCTGCGTGCTGCCATGCAATGGAAACATCGCGTTACACGCTTCTGAAGCTTCCTGCCACAGCAGCCACTGCAGCAAGGTCACCTAGAAGTAAAGCTGCTTTTTATACTGCCTTTTGAAAAAGGAAGCTACATAAAAAGGAAATATTAGCACTGATTGTTTTTTAGATTCCCCAGCTATTTCCTTTGTGCTTTCTGGCATGCCGGAGCACTCTCTGCACCCAACTGAAATGCAGCGCTGAACAACCAAAAAGAAACTACTCAGCTTCTACACCAAAATGCAATCTAAACCTTACAAGAAAAGTTGAAAGTACTTCATCTTTACTTTCTTCTATTTTATTTTAGGAAAAACACAGACTGAAAATGGATTACCTGTACAGCTCTTATTTGAATCAGAAAATAAAGCACGAGGCTTCTATATAACAGGAGTTTCCAAGTATGAACACAGGCATCATTTTGAACTCATCCCAGTTTGGCACAGGGATGGTCACTGCAACCTCATTCAACTGTTCTGGCCATCAAAATAGGATGCAGTAGTCAGCAGCCTTATGAAGTACACCGGGACACACACAGCCCGCACAGAGGTGTGCTGTGATACAACCTCCCTCCTCTTGCAAGCTTGACAAAGCCAGTTTTAGGTGTCAAAACATCTAAAAAGGACCGGGAACAATGGCATTTTGGTCCATGATCGGCTCTGCTTTATGAAGCTGGCAAATAAAAAAATATGTAGACTGAGTCTGGAATCTTTCCAGCTATCAAGTTCTAAATATTTTAAGATGAACTGAAACAGAATCTTGCTGCCACAGACGAGGAAAAGCCATTAAACAGCTGAGCCTGACAGTTGCAGTAAGAAAGTAGAAGCCCCTGTGCATCCTGAATTCAGAAGTAATTTCACGTTCCGAGTACTGCTGATACTAGAAAAGCAAATCAGGAGTAAGTCCCAAACATAACATCCAGAACAAAAACCTCCAGTGCCATTCTTAACAGCATAAAAATATACCCACGCTTTCCATTTCAAACATTTATTGGAACTTCTTCATTAGGCTGTAATGCACAGCTGTACTGCAGAGACTGAAAATGTATGCAGCACCATTACTTCCTCAGCATCACCAGTTAAAAAATCAACAGGCGTCTCCCTCTGAATCTATAAACACACACTGCACCGCCTCCTAAAAAGTCTTGATTCAGTAAAAGTACCTCATCTCTAAGCCTTCTGAACAACAGGGAATTTTGAAAATATTTTACAGATGTTGCCCTTAAAAAAATAGCAATAAAGCAACATTTTCAAACAGTTAACTAAGGGTTTGTACCGTGACAAATGCCTCTTTCCCTACCTAAACAAGGAAGGATCATCAAACCACCTTGCTGCTTTTCAGCAGCTGATGAATGGACTCAGGTAACATCTGCTGCACGCAGACCATTCCTGCGCCTGTTCTGCAGGTCACATCTGCACACAGAACAGCAGCTCTGTAGAAATACTTTACAGACGCTGGTTTAGAAAAGTGAGGCCAAAGCTGCTTCAGGTTTATGTTAGCGAGAGAGGAAACAGCACCTCTGTGCTTAAGCCCAGTGCCACAGCCCGGTCTGCTTCTCAGGTCCTCTGAAATTTTTTTTCAGAGTAGTTGCAGAAAACAAATTCCACCCTCTGCACAGCCTGGTCCTGCCTGCAGCAAAGGGCGCTGCTGCACCCGAGCATCACAGCCATCAGAACTTACAGAAAATACTTTCAAATTCCTTAAACGTGACCTTATTACTACTAGTGGTTTCTTAACGAGCTCACATGAAAAACAACAATGAAGAACACAAAGCCAATGCTTGCAGCCAGCGCTTCTTCGGGTCTGCAATCCTGTATAGATTTCAAATGCTGCAGACAGAAGCAACAGGAGGAGGGAAGATCTGCTAGTGGCATTCAGTTTTTATGCAAGCTTTCTTAACTGAAAGTAATCATATTTAAAAAACTACACATTTACTACAATAATACATAATAATACACTACTCAAACTACACATGGGGAGACTAAAGTATAGCCTACATAATAAGGGGCTTCTTCCATTGAAGTATGTCATAATTGTTTAAATCGCCACACGTTTATACTGGATGAATATTTTTATTCTATCTGATGGTCTTTAAAGCAGCCTAGATTGAACTGGGTTAGGCAGCAAGGTTTCTTTGCTGAGCGTGGAAGAGCCATTTCTGTGATTTCACTGCTGCATCAGCCTTCCCAGGACTTCAGCTGTAACACACTGAAAAACACTACAGAGTTACGGTACATAAAATTGAAAGCGAACATTTCCAAAGGAGAAAAGAGACCATTTTATTCTTACAAATTCCTGGATATGTCCGAAACAGGAGAACTTGACTAAAATGCAGCCCAGCCTCTTGCAGTCTAATTCTGTGCAGATCACCGACAGTATTGAAAAATAAATAACTACGATAATATGAAACATCTTAATTGATTTTGAAAGCACTGTACAAGAAATGGGATCTAATCTCACATGTACAGTCAATTGCTTCTTTCTGCACCAGCTGAAACCTTCAAGCAGTCTTCAAGGGTAGCTCAACACAGAGTGTGCTGCAGTAGCTGAAGTGTCAGAATTGAGCACAGATGGGCAAAACTGGCACTAGCGTGGAGAAAAGCATTCAGACAGTCAGTCCTTGGTTAATTCATAAACTGTGCTTGCCATTCATTGTAGGCCCAGAGAATCATGCACACAAAAGCAGATTTTGGTTAAAGCATCATTTATAATAAACAAGAGTAGACAAGAACAAACTGGTCTGCACTGATTTTAGTTGTTTTCAGTACAGATTAGCATTCTCTCAGTTCGTTGTTCATCTGTCTTAAAATGAATGAAAAGACTGTCTGTATATTTTGGTGAAAGATGGTTACATTTTCTTCCTCTGTAAAAGAAGGAATAAACCTTGAAAACGTTCGTCCTCTCCCCCGCAGAAAACAAAACAGAAGAACTCAACTCAAACACAACTCCCCTTCCTTACTCAAATAGGATGATAACATAATATGGAGTGGCATTCTGGCTCCCTCAATGCTGAATGAAAAGATCCTGCGCATAGAAGGGCAGACACAGTGTGCAAAGGCTCAAAAACGCATTATCATCACTAAAGTGACATGCGCTATATTCAGCACATTTTGATTAATTATAAACTTAATTTGCAAATGAGCGATCAAAGACATAACAAGTCAATAGCTTAATAAGCACATGATTACCCAGTAATGACACAGAAGCGAGCAGCTCCAAGAAGCATGTGAGTACCACCACTGATTCAGAATTCGTTTAGCAGCAGAAAGCTGCCCCTCGAGGATTCTTTTAAGAACAGAGACACTTTTCCACCCCAAAGACCGCTGCCAGGAGAGGCGAGGCAGAGGAAACGACACGTTGAAAGGAAACCAAATTGAGACCCCGAGCTGAAATTAATAAATGAGTGTGAAAATCTCCAATATAAAGTAGACATTAACATCTCATGCTTGTATCAACTAGCGAGTGAAGCAGTGAGAGCGGAAAAAAAACAACTCGCACTGGTTAAAGAGAAGCATTCAATAAACTGATTAAAATATTGCAAAGCGCCCATCATCAAAACTATCCAATGAGCACAATGATCAAAACTGCATTTGATGTCCCTGCAACTCCAATATTATAGCATCTCAGAGACCAGAGCAGCTTCCTTCCTGTCAGGAGAGGATTCCTCCCACATACCTTTCTGCAATTATTCCATAAAACATGCAGAAAAATACTTCTGTTTAAAAAGCTCAAGTTCTTAACTCCTAACAGATGTTGGCAAGCCCAGTTCCACAATACACATAACAAAGCAAAAGACAAAGCCTTGGGTCTTTTAACACCAGTACACAAAGAAACACATTCTAGCAATACTGGGAAACTAATCAGTACCATGCCTTTAAAGCCTATAGAGAAAATGATCTACGATTCAAGATAAGGCGGTGTGTGTTGGTGGGGGTGGGTTATGTTGGCCAAGCAACTACCATGTCTAAAATATATGTGAAAAATCTGTAGCACTTTAAAATCTGTAGACAATGCTTTTTTTCCTTCAGTAAGTTTCATTCACGGCAGTTTTTCAATAAATGTCAAACAGAGCGGCTTATTTCCACACAGATAAGCTGCTGTCTCTCTGCAGGTTGTCCAAAGCCAAGTGTCGCCATCAGGGGCACATGAGACACTCGGCTCAGGCAGGTGAACAAAACCCAGGGCTCAGAACCTGCCCTGTGCTTTGGCCCAGTGCTGGGCTGAGCCCTCAGAGGAGTGCCTTTGGTACGATGAGGGATGTGCCCGCAGCACAGCCAGATGAGACACAACAGAAATCGACCACTCAGACTCAACCCAGCTCACACTCACGTGTCAGGAAAGCATCCTGGGAGTAAAAACGCCAAGCTTAAGCACCAGGCTTAGCCTTGCTGGGAAGTCACACCACCTAATCCCAGTAAGCAGTTTCTTCATGCGGATCAGAGACACAAAGTCCAAGGCCCACAAATCTCTCCTCTTTCCATTCAGAAAACCCTTCTCCCAGCTGCTGGCACTGGGTTTTGTAAACAGAAGCAAATATCTGTCACTGCCACAGCTCGGGGAGCTGCTCCATCCCGCCGAACAGCTCGCCGCACTGGGGGTGAAATTTCACACTAACACTTGCCGTTAAGTGATGGGGAAGAAGGCAGAATCGTCTGAGCAGCTCTCCAGCCGCCCTCCTTGCGCTCGTTTTTGAGGCTTTACTCCTTTCTGATGCGCAAGAAGATGGAAAGCAAAGAGACAGAAGCCCCGATACCATCCACAAAAGACGAGCACGTTTCTGGGAGTGGTGAAAGTGGAGCTGAAGCAGAACCGGGCACCTCGGCCCCCCCGGCTCTCCACGGGCAGCGGCTGAGGCGGCCCCAGGCCGAGGCCAGGCCCAGAGCCGGGAGCACCGCTCGGCTCCCAGGCCCGGCTCCACCCAGGCCCACGGACCCGCACAAGAGGTGCCGGGCTGCAATGCACCGCCGCCGGGAGAGCCGGGGCCGAGCAGAGGAGCTGAGGCAGCAGGCAGCACTCCCCCCAGCCGCCCCCTGCCATGGAGTCGCGGCCCTCCCCTGCCGTTCCCCCACTCCCGGCCCCCCGACCCCTACACCGCCTTCCCTCCCCGGGGCCGCCCCCTCTACCTGCTCGTCGAAGCGGTTCACCACGGCCTGCACCCACTCCACCGGCTTGTGGGCCGCCATGTCCCCCCGACCGCCCGGCCGCGGCGGGGGGCGGATCCCCGCAGGGGGGCCGGGGGGTGGGCGGCAGCAGAGGAGCGGGGCGATGGGAGCTCTCCGTATCCCTGGAGCGCTCCGGGCCCTCAGCTCCCCGCGGCCATCAGCGCGCAGGGCCCGCCATGACACCACACCGGAAGCGGGAGCCCAGGCCGCCCCCGCCCGCCCGAGCAGCAGCGCCGCGGCCGCCGCGCCAGGGGGAGCGCCGAGACAC
>PPHD01006657.1:0-24194 GCA_002909625.1 Bambusicola thoracicus
ACATATATGTGTATACATGTACACACACATATATATGGACAACAGTTCTCAAGGTACAGTTTATAGCACTTATCACTGGCATTTTCCTGTGACACGAAGTAGGATAAGCAGGAATACTCATATTGAGAGCCTCACTGAAAGATGCAAATGAAAGGACTGAAATAAAAGATACGAAGTATGTATTCTCCGGGCTCTGCTCCTACACCATTACATTACCGAGGAAGGGTGCTGAACAAAGTCTCTGACCAACAGTACAGGCATCTCTGCTTACCAGTTCATATTCATCAAAAAGTTGAATCAAAGATGGTGGAATGAACATATGGAAGCCTTGTAAAAAGGCATTTATCTGAGGTTGAATGGCTCTTGTCATTCTGAGTTCAGTGACAAGCTGGACATACTCAGCCTGCAAAAAAGAAAACGACATTAAGACATACAATAACAAAAATAGATACTGATCATGTGTACATATGTACATAAATGCAGTCCTCCAAAATTACAAATTTCATCTCCTGTTAAGGCATTAAGAGTCCCCCATGCACTTTCCACACAGTTAAGCAACACAAGCTAACTCAGGTGATCCTTTAGAGTACAGAGTTCTTTGTTTTACTCCTTCCTTCCTTCCACCAAAGACAACTCCCAAACACAAAAGTTCAAATCACAGCAGCAGCCAGTCAAGATGAACCTAGAAGTGAATAAAACTTGTTTTGTCATGCCTGCATCTAATACAGCCACCTCTGATGCATGTTGTTGCACAATTAAGCCAAGTGACATAACTCAGAAAAAAAGGCAACATTCTGAAGCAATATTTGTGAGTCAAAAAAGCTTGCTTGCTTTCCTTGTGTCTCGGGGAGTCTAACCCCTGCAAACTGTTGTATTAATAACTCTTTTTTTTTTTAACTAAAGTCTCAAAAGCCGCCTCAATTTTCAGAGGGAAGAGAAACAACAGTATTTAACCATAAACATGCAAACAGACAAAGCAATATTTTGCATGCTTTAGAGATTTGAGGGCTCTGTCCGCTTTAAAAGATTTCCATTAGAAAAGGAATTCTCCAGAACTCTGCTTTTGTTGGAAACACAAAAGCCTGGGAGGCAGCTAAAGGAAGGTTTTTAAGAAAGAGACAGATTTAAAAGTGCCTGCATTAAAGCTGTGCAAACACCTCTCATTTAACCTGACAAAACAATGCAAGTCTAATAAAGTATTTAAGAACAGAAAATTTGTTCTCAAATAGAAATCTATTTCCAGCTTTTTTTAAGTATATGGTTTCAAAGTAATGCTTTTACTTCCTAGTTGTGATTTCTAGTAAGGCAATCATAAAATATACCTCCCAATTTAACCATCTCAACCATCACATTACTTCAACACAACAACCTTGCAAAAACGCCACATAGATGTTTAATTTTAAAAAATGATTAACACTGAGGTTTTGAACCTACGCAAAAACAATTAAGTAATCTGTCTCTCCTTCTCTTAGAAAAGAAAGCCAGAAAGCCAAACAAAATGAAGCATGA
The DNA here is from genome assembly GCA_002909625.1 of Bambusicola thoracicus. Taxonomy (NCBI): domain Eukaryota; kingdom Metazoa; phylum Chordata; class Aves; order Galliformes; family Phasianidae; genus Bambusicola; species Bambusicola thoracicus. The sequence goes on from PPHD01006657.1 coordinate 1,510, forward strand.
AACAAAGTATTTTTTCAAGGGCAGTTCCTTACAAGCGCAGAAGTACACAGTTTAGTTACTTGCCTCCCAGCCAGAAGATATTTCTAAATGCACTGCCATCACCATAATAGAGTGAGAGGACAATTAATTTGTAAAGAGCTCTGAAGACGTACCTAAGCATGTCTTCAGCTGCAGAGCTGTTAAGAAAAATCTGGTTTCAATCTAGTAATCTCCCTAGGTTGTTTTTAGTATCAGTGGAACTGAAGACATCTCCTTTTTCTAATGAAATAGATGAGTAGCCAAAGGAGATTAACTGCAGTAGAGAGCTAGTCTCTGCAACCACTTTTATGAGCTCTGGGTAGAAATAAGAAACTCTAGCAATAACAGGATTAAAAGTAACATTAACATTGTTCTTCAACAAGCAACAATATTTGTTTTTAAGTCTGCTACTTGTTAGGCTATTCAGAAAACAGGGAAGTACAGAGAAAATTTCACAATCTTCTTCTGAAAAATCCATTAGAATAAATACGATGTACATAAGTACTTATTTTCTGCATTACAAATATATTTGCACAAAACACTTCCATTATGAAAGAAAACAGTTACTGTGCTTTAGGTATAACAAGAAATCTTTAAACAGCCTGGAACAGCACAGCATATTGACTACAAGAACTGGTGCACGCTGAGAGACCTGTCCCACTACATTTACATAATGTATGCCAGCAAAAAATAGTCAATCTGTTTTTGCCTCCGTTCACTTCATTTGCATTTTATTCCCTCTCCAAAGCCTTAGGAGCAAATAACAAAAAAAGAAATACCTTTGTAGTTTTGTACACAGTCCTACATAGTGCATAAAAGGTACAACAAACACATTCTTTCATTTCAGTGAGTAGCTCATCAGAAACATAACAGAGAAGTCTAGGTGGGGTAAGGGCTTGTACTGTATTTTCCTTTGAGGTAAAGCAAGCAAAGATGGTACTTCTGATTTCACAACCCCATGCACTGGGGTGAGACAAGGATCGACGTCCATTATGAAGTTCAGGTTTAGGGGGCAGCCAAACAGCTAAAGCTGTTTGAAAAATTTGTGTGGTTTTTTACTACCAGACAGCATGGCCAGGTCACAGACAGACAAGTCCCAAAGACAGAGAAAGAAATGACTGTAGAGATTTGGACTACTTTTAGAAACGGCATATGGTCAAACTTTGTCTCTCATTTTTCCTAAAAGTAAGTAGAAATCTACAAGAACACACACACACAGGAAAGAATAAAGAAAACTGCATAGAAAGGAAATGGGAAAAAGCAAGACGTCTCCCCATTATCCTCATAAAAGGTAGTTGAACCACTACTATCATAGGGACTAGTTGGAGCTATGCAGACAGTCCAATTGCAAGACTGGAACATTCACATCATATGATCCCACCACCATTCACCTATTATACAGTTGAGGTAAAAAGAGAATTGGCTCAAAGAAAACACCATTTTACAAACAGCTATGCAGCTATTACTTCTACTCCTCGATAATATACTTTTCTTTTCCCCTTTTTGCTTTCCTGCAAGAAGAAAATTGATTGTTTGGATGGTTTTCATGGGCTTGTTTGTTTTCTGTTTGTTTGTTTTTGTTTGTTTGGGTTTTGAAGGGTTTGGTGGTTTGGTTTTTAAGGAATAAAGATTCACTCAATTTCATTTCAAAATACGTTATCTTCAAGCAGGTAATCTGCTAGTGTGCAGACACAGCAAATTCTTTTAGAAGCTGGTTTTCCTTCTCCCAGAGGTATGGCAAATACAAAGATTTTTAAGCAAAAGTCTTTTATTTCTCAGGTAAAGGCAGAAAAAAAAAAAGAGATATCTGTTGCAGGAAAAAAAGGTGTTGCATAAATTAGAGTACACTCTTTTGTTTAATGTGTTAGAGCTGTTAAGCTAAAACATACCGCAAAAATCACACCATGTTAAAGAAACTGGAAAAAATACCCAAGCAGTACTAAACCACATGAAAACACAGTTCTACAGCTCTCAATAGCTTGGTTCACTGATGTCAAAATCAGAAATAAATAGAAGGCACTGCCATCTTATAGATGTGTGTTAACTTTACATTTTGCAGCCTTCAAATTCAAAAATCAATGAATAATAACGGTTTCAAAGCTACTATAACAGTTAGCTGTTTCTTCCCAGCCTTCAAATAAAGGCTACGCAAACTCCAGTCCCCTCCTGTCAGCACTGAGAAAGGCTGATGAGCTGGCAGGGGTGCATATGTTATATACACATTCAAGCACCTTTTTCAGACTGCGCCCAAAGTCACAAGTTAATGGAACAATGCGAGCTATTAATACTGAGGAAATCCTTATGTGGGCAAACGTCTAATTTCATGCTAACTGCTAACTGCCAAATAGTTTTTAAATGGTTGTTAAAAAGAACGCTACTCATTTCATCATCAGATCTGTTTTACACACTAAAATCAAGACTACCTAGAAACAAGAATCAACATTTTTGCATTCTCTGATAGGTAATAAAGAAATTAATCACCCACTCACTTCACAATCAGACTTGTTTTATTGTCCGTATTCTTTCATGAATGACTGTATTGAAGGAGGCAGGCAGAATCGGGCTAATAACACATACTCCAGTTATTGCAATGGCACTCTGCCTTAATGAAAATGAGGATTAAGCATACAAGAATTCAGTGCCAACTGCGCCACCAGAAACTAAAATTTTGTGAGAGCAAATGCTGACACCAAGTGGTCATTACTATCACAACAGCTGTCTGCGCTAGTGGGGAAACCAAATGAATACTGCATACACAAAGTAAATTAAACCTACTGATACAACTACATAGTGAGTGAACTGCAAATGGCTGAAAAGCTTCCTGCAGCTTTTTATGTTACCAGTCATACTGTATATTCATAGAATCATAGAATGGCCTGGGTTGAAAAGGACCACAATGATCATCGAGTTTCAACCCCCCTGCTATGTGCAGGGTCACCAACCAGCAGACCAGGCTGCCCAGAGCCACATCCAGCCTGGCCTTGAATGCCTCCAGGGATGGGGCATCCACAACCTCCTTAGCCAACCTGTTTCAGTGCATCACTGCCCTCTGAGTGAAAAACTTCCTCCTAATATCTAACCTAAACCTCCCCTGTCTCAGTTTAAAACCATTCTCCCTTGTCTTATCACTATGACCGTCGTAAACAGCCATTCCCCCTCAGCCCGCACATCCACAGACTCTGTGGGGTTTAGTGGGGCACCCTCCAGCCTCCTCCTCTTTCCCCCGCTGCCACCGACTGCCTCTTCTGAATTCCCCCAGTACAGGAAGGACTTGGAGTTCTTGGAGCACATCCAGAGGAGGGCCACTAAGATGATCAGAGGGCTGGAGCACCTCTCCTATGAGGAAAGGTTGAGGGAACTGGGATTATTATTATTATTATTGCATGGTGATCTAGGGCTGCCCTACCTACAATTTTACTTTTTAGCAATTGCTACTGTTCTACCCTCCTGGTATTCAGTCATGATTTCACATTATCAATATCTGTAACTTTTAAAATAAATACTTCATTTTTCTTCCAGAAGTTCTGACAGAAAGCAGAGCATCAAAGCTGAACACTTAATAGATACATTTAATAGTACTACTTCAGTAACACATTAAGCTAAAAAAAGAAAGGGAAAAGAGACAGTAACTTTTTACTTTGTATACTTTCCTCAAAAAATTGAGGTTTTCAGAAAGAAAGTACAGTTGTTTTTTTCTTATACTGCCAGCCCCTGAATAAATCTGTATACTCACCTTGTTTTCCTGTGTAACAAGTATACTCGCACCCCCAGGCTTTAATGGCACTTCTTCCATTGCTCCAAATACGTCAGTCTCAACAGAAAAAGTCAGCTCTAAACCCAGATCACTGATATCATTATCTAAAATCCACTGCAAGTTCTTTGCATACTCTGGATCAATAGATGCTACATCCTGATAATTTACAGGTATACCTAAAAAGAAAAATAAAGATAAAATAAATACAAGAAGGTAAAAAGGGTTCTAATTTTATATATACTAGAAGGTTGCCCTCTAGAGAGGAAACAGAATAATGCAGTAACAGAAGAGGGAAAAGGGATTCACCATTATTAAACTGCATCAGAACTGTACTTGTAACATTTTAAAAGCATTAAAGTTTCCTCTGCTTTTTTCCCCCCAGAGAAGCAAATGGCACACTTCTTGAGCAACAACAGTCTTGCACAATTTTAGGTGACTTGTGGATCTCAGTAGAAGCATCTAACAATACAGAATGTACAAGGTTAAATAAGTGATCTAAAAAAGGGGGGGAAAAAAGATTTTTTAAAGTTTTCTATGTAACTTTTAGGAACCCAAATCTATTTTTTTTTTTCCTGTATAGTATCTCTTCTCCCCAGAAAAAGATTTATAGCTGGAAAAAGAAAACATGAATACCTTCCTGTATTTTCAAAACTCTTTCACTCTTCAGTTTTCTTTTTCATCTTTTGATATGAGCTATACTACTCAGTTGGAAAAAAAAAATGATTTATAGAAATTTCACATTTTCAAACTGAACTCCAGGTCACTTAGAAGCAGTGAATACACACTGAGGTGCTAGAAGTTTGGCTCCCAGCCAAGTATGGAAACTGCTTATTTATCATCCCCTTCACATGGCACTTGAGAACAAGTTTGAGCAAACATGTCAAGAACAAGGTGACTGAGTTTGCACAGGAAAACTACCTCTGCACTGCACAAGAAAGCAAACCTGAATGACTTTATGAAGACAGATAATTTAGATAACTGTCAAAATAAATACCTGGAAAAGAGAAAGAGGGTATAAGTGTTAATAGCTTTAGAGCGGAAAACTAATTACTGGGAAGTCTGTCTTTTGCTTCACAGTCTTCTTGTGCATTTTTAAGGTGTCATATGAATGTTCTATTAGTAGAGGTATGGACTGCAGGAGCAGCGCCCCAGACAGTAAGACAGTTCAAAGGTTAACAGCTTGTACAAACATGTAAATGCAAAAAGTATTTCACTGGAATAGGTCTGAATAGTGCTGAAATGCCTTTGTAGGCTGGAGCTGGAAGTTTCCTTTTCCAAACAGAAAACTGTCTCTTTAGAAAAACTATAAAATAACTGGGTAATAGCAAAAGAGAAAAGTATCTTCTCTTCCCCTATTTAAGCAGAATACAGCTTGAGGGGAACAAAAAAAAATTAAGAGACCTTAGTAATATCTAACTGTATTCTTGCCTTAGTTCTACATCTGTAATAGAGTACACTGATAAACAAGAAGAAAAATGAAGTAAAGTTTAAGAGCACAAATAAAAAGTAACATAATACAGAAATTTAACACATTATAAAACATGTTTTAACTGTGTTGTCACTAGAGCAGGAGATCACTTCTTGCCTACCAGATATTGGTGCAGAAAGATCCCATCACAGTGTAAAAAGGTGATAAGCCCACCTGAATCTGAAGAAAACCGGCCTCACTTGTTCTCACAGGTTTCAGCGTCTACTTACAGCACTTTCACTTTATGTCTACTGACTAAACAGAAGAGTTCCTTTGAAAGAGGTTCACACTATTCCTCAGACACAGGAGACCTTGGCACACAACAGTGTGCCATCATTGGGAAAAGCAAGTAAAATGAAGGATCCCAGTGCAAGGTGAGAAACCAGAACAATGAGACTGGTCTCAGGCTTCAATAGGATATTTAATACTCCATTGCTTATTATGGCCCCCAAAAAGCTGAAGGGAACCTCTACTATGTCTGTAACCTGGAAACTTGTATTTGGCATAAACAACAGTCAGCATAACCCATTGCTAAACTTGAAACAAAAATAAAATGCATTTTAAAAAGCCCTCAGGAGCATCTGCTGATGTGCATCTCAGGTTCCTGAAGTGAGAGAAGACTCACAAAGCCGAGGGAAGTGGCCACTCTAATGCAGGAAAAACAATTACTTTGGGAAACAGGGGTATAATTTTTTCCATTTTACTCTGTTCAGAACAAGAGGTGACAAAAACCTGTGAACCTTTTAAACTTAAATGAACTGAACGTGTCAAACCTCTGAGGAGTTACAGGGTGTCAGTTCAACAGGATGGTAAGACCTTATTAAGAAGTACTGGTGAAATCTTACTAACAGAGGCTATGTGCTGCTGTTTAGTTTTCAAACAGAAAATCTCTTTGTTAGAAGAGATGCTGCCAACAGCTGATTTACATACTGTGCTAATTTCTCACTTCAGGAAAAACATCCTGAGGATGAGTAAGAAGCAAAAAAACAAGCCTGGTAACCTGAGACAAACTTAAATTTCAGAAGTGGCAGACATCTTTAAATTCAGAATACAAGGACGGGATACTATTGCAAAATAGAGGGGGAAAAAAAAGAAACAAACCACCAGGTCATCCTGTCAATTCAGAAACCAGCAACCTAGTACGTAATCACAAATCAATTCAAACTAGAAAAAAAAAATCAAATTAATCAGTAGTCATCTCCAACAGAGGTCATAAGATCAACACCTGACTATTCTCAAAGCATGCGAGCAAACAGCATTAAAGTGATTCCCATTTCTGAATACAACACATGGAGATTATCTTGTGTCATTCTTCTCTTCATATAGAGAAATCTCTCGAGGAGAGGCCAATCCTTAAGTCAGCATCAAACTGAACCATACAAAGAAATGTCTATTTCAGAACCCTTTTATCATGTGAAGGAACATTTACTATGGAAGTCTAATGGGTCATTGCCAACTTGGTGCTGCTTCAGCCCTCCATTACTTCTTGCCCAGCGCAGTCGCACAGCATAAAGCAGACCCAAGGGAGAGAAGTAAAAGTTAACCCTATTCTCATGCAAGAAGATCTTGAGAAAGGTATCTGCATCATCAGAGTGTAGTGTTCCCCAATTTACTGTTTTAGGAAACAGTAAATCTGAAGTTAAGAGACAACCTATCCCAGATTCAGCAATCATCACAAAAAGACTGCAGATAAACAGGTTGATTGTAGAAAATCAGAATGAGATCTAAATAATCTGAACATCCTGCCAGGGTTTAAAGTAATGAGTGGTTCTTCAGGAAAAGTAAGACTCCTTCTCCATGTTCTTGAGGAAAAGTAAAACAACAAGCTATCTTATACCTCCAAAGATGACTAAGGAATAGCACTCAGAAGAAAGGACATTCTGCATGATGTGGTAGTTCATAAGAGAAACTCCGTACGAAACAGTAATCACTGCCATATTATGGTGCATTTTTGATAAACGCACAAGATTAGCATGATTCTTTGCACTTTCAGCACATACAGAAGTAAAAAGGAAAAAAAATTACTGCTCAGACAATTGTTACGAGTAATAAATAGGATTTTAATAAAACCATACCAAGAATATGCTTGTAGAATGATCTTGTGAAGTAAATGTTCACCAGCTGCCTGTGATTGAGAGCTAATCCCAGGATCTGGCCTGCAAAGCGGAAGTAGTTCAAATGATCTGGGTTTACAGAAGAGTTGCTGTTTGGCTGGAAGGTTGTTCCTATAAGATAAGAACATAATTGGATTTTGTTATTTTATCTATATATCTTCTTTAAGTGAAGTTTGTATTTGTCAATCACACTAACTATTTGAAAACAGAGTTTTATTTTGAAGTTCTGGATGGTTGGTATTTTTTCTGTTCATGTCATAAAGACAGAAGAAAAAGGTATTACAGTGTAATGACATCATATTACTACAGTGATACTGCTTAACCACTCTCCAAGGCAACACCCTGAAATAATTATCATCAACAAAAGGGTAAGCACAATCTGCTGAACTTGGTCTTCCCACTTCTACCTGCACCTTTGCTCACTCTCATGGGCCATGCTTCTATAAACTTGTGAACGAGCTCACAGGAAAGATCAGAATGCATTCACTTCCTTTCATCTGGATCCAGGCAGATGCACACAGCAGGCCGTCCAGTGTTGGTCTTCTTGGAAGAGACCATCTCACACAGACATCCCTGAACCTGTCCTTTTAACTTTCAGAAACTGATCTATGCTTCTGCTGTTGACTGATATCCTTGCCACTCCTAAGACTTTTTAAGCCAGAAGGCAAAATGTTTATTACTGCTGCTGATATGAAATCTTTTATTGATAAAGATTCGCTGTGTATGAAGTGCCTAGAAGACAAAAAGTCAAATACAAGGTGGTCTCCATGGGTCTAACAGATCATTTTACCACAGAAGTGAACTACTTGACTTTGTGGTTTTCTAAAGAGAAATGAAAAAATATCTCTACAGCTCCCTTAAAGCTGCAGAAGAAAGGGAAACACTTTCTATACTGCTGTCAAAGCATTATGTTCCTCTAATACCAGATAGAAATAGAATGGAATCATTACATAGCATGGATTCATTAAAACCAACAATTCATTCTTCTCTCACAAAAGAGGAAAAAATTTAAAGAAACTTCAAATTAAAAAGAATTCACTTGTAGTTTTAAAAATACATGTTGAACAGATCACTTCCCTACGCATGAATATAATTCTGTCAGTTTCACTTCTAATAAGTAACAATCTTACAATCTGCCATCAATTAACTGAATCTCAGATGATAAAAATGCTTTCATTACCCTAAAATTAGGCAACAACAACAACAACAAAAAAAGCAGAGACATACCATCAGCTGACTGGGTAAATAAGGCATAATCTGGGTTAACTATTTCACTGGATAAGATATCAAACCACTCACGCACCACACCCTGTCCCTGCATGTCAAAAGAATAAAACATATTAGTACCTAGAGCTTTTACTGCCAGTTAAGGTAGATAACTACACATTTCTTAATGAAAGTACAAAACTTATTTTAAATTTGGATTTCATGCTAAACAATACTCATGAAAAACAGGATTAGTTTTTCTATATATCACATAAAGGAAAACCATGCAATTTTACCCACCATGCCTTCTTCTCCGTGAAATCGCACAGCAATCCCTTGCTTTAGTTTTGCACAATTTGCTTTAGAGACAACTTCACAGCTACTCCTAAAAATAGAATCTAAATATAAAGCATCAATTACTTTTAAGCATTAATTCATTTTATTCCAATGTAATTCAGAGACATCCAATTCTGCTTAAAATAATACCTCTGTGAACCAGAAGGATGTCATTTTCATTGACAGGTCTGTGCACCATGTCTGAGTCTGGTTGCCCTGAATGCAGATGTTCGTAGAACCATTCACAACGATCTTTAAATGGCTACAAAGCAAAAGGTAATCAAGATTACATAGATGCATTCAACTAGATAGTTCCTTCTTCACAAGCATGGCGAGGAAACATCATTACATCTAAACATCAGGTAGCACTTTTTTTACTGTGCAGGTGATGGAGCACTGGCATAGGTTGCCCAGGGAGGTTGCGGACTTTCCTTCAAAAGCCACCTGCACATGGGTCTGGGCACCCTACTTTGGGAGTCCCTGTTTGAGCTGGGCTTTGGACAGATGGACCCAGAGGTTCTGTCAAATCTCAACTGTTCTACATTTCTGTGAAAATGGTTGTGCACACTACATAATTAAAATAACTACACACACATTCATTTTGAGATGCGCTGAGTTACTTAGTACTATCTTAATAAGGTAGGAAGTATTTGGGGATGAGGAAAGGGCAACAATGTCAAAAATGGGGAAGCGTTGCATAAATCAGACTTTCACACTGAAGTTTGCCTGCTATTTTTCCCACTTAGCTGCAGTAGTTTTTTGGTCTAGAATTCACATCCCACATAAAACCATTAAGTGTGTTTAGGTTATACAAGACATCAGGATTTTACTTTGCAGAAAAAAAACACACCATGCCCACTCACAATTAATCAAACAGGAGGAAACAACATTTCACTGAAGGAGCTCCCACTAAGTAACTATGGCAAAATCAACTAATAATGGTGTATTCATCCTCTGTCTTTTTTTCTGTTTAACTTATCTTAGAGTATCTCAGATTCAGAAGCACTGGAGGACACAATTCTTCTATCCTCCCCCAGTGGGTTTTAAAAACAAACAAGCTAAAAACCCAACTCTTATAGAAATTGTAGCAAAATCTCTCTTGACATTTACCTGAGCCTTTATGATGTGCATAAATCTGGACATTAGTTCAGGACACTCAAGAAGGAAATGAAAGTGATCAAAAATGATTTTGGGATTCCTGAAAGAAAAATACTTCAAGTTAGAAATCTGCTGGTCAGAGATCTAGTAATAATGCTTCATGACACATTAAGGCTACTTAAGGAGCCAGTGCAATTACTCCTATAGAACAGTTTCAACAGACCCTTCTTTATCGTAATGTTTTCATTAAAGCTTGTTGCCGAATGACTTAAGCCACCTCATCCTTTATACAAATAGAAGACTTATACTCATGAGCTGGGCAGCGCTTGAAAAACACTAAGAACAACCAAATGCACTAAGATAGTGACCAAAAGTCACTACATATGACACATTTGAGTAAGCACAAAAGTTGGCATTCAACTCAGAAGAGTAGGCTTGGAAAAACAGAGGAGGGAATAACCTATTAAAAAACTACTCTGTTGCTCTGTGAAAAAGATTTTGTTCACAAAATCTCACCAAATCTTACAGAAGGTTTGTTTACAAATGCAGAAGAATTCATCTAAGCCTGAACTCTGAATCATTAATATTTACTCTCCCAAATTTGGAAGGACTAAAGTGTGTTTGCAAAGACCAAGAGTGCGTATGCTCCATATGTCAAAACAATAACCTCTAAACACAATTCTGTAAGAAGAAAAAGTATATGGGGTTGGACCATATTGGACAAAAAAATAAACAAACAACTTAGGAACTGCACATTCCTCAAAGCTTACCGGTTAACAAAACACTTAAGGACATCATCGTGTTTACAAACAAATTCTATAAAACGAGGTGACGTCATCCTGTTCAAAGAAAAGCATAAGATATTAATGAAATTATTTAATGAAACAGAAAAGAATTTCAATTACATATGTTACACAAATAAAAACTGTTGGTTTCTAACTACTCAATCATTAAACAAAACACTCAGCAGCCTAGTAAATGGGGTGGATGGTAGCCCTGCCTGGCAGGGGGGTTGGAGATTCGTGATCCTTGAGGTCCCTTCCAACCCAGGCCATTCTGTGATTCTGTGTGATTAAAGAATATGAAGACATGCATTTCTCTGTTGAATTCTACCAGCTTTCAATACAATGGAAACACATATACAGAAGGACTATTATTATATACAACATATATGCACATTGTTCTACATGCCTGTTCATTAGCTAAAAGTCCCACAACACACTCAGGGACCTGTATCAAATCTCCATACTTTTCTAACCCCTCACTCAGGAGGGTCAAAGGATTTTTTCCTTGCAAGTTCACTTGACAGATATAAGCAAGCCTGGACACACTGAGACCTCAGCTACAGAGGAGACACTTCGTTTTAAACCAGACACTGATGGTATCTAATTTACATAAGTTATGTCATGTCTGTTCCACACGAAATAATACTTGCTAACCTGGGGCAGAATTCCAAGTGAGTGTTATTTTAAGATGAAAGGCTTCTTTTGAAAACTTCTGCAATACAGCCAAATGAGTCCTGCCTCAGCTGTCATTTTCATACACGATCTGCATTTCTTCTGAGATCAATTATAGTTGTTGTGAGATAATCACATTAAACTTAGGGATATTTTCACACTAAGAACCAACAGCAGAAACAGCTAAATTTCAAGAGATCAAAACTGTATTTCCTGCATGTATCCCACATGATTAAAAAGAGACAGTCAATATGAAACCTGTTCCAATGCAGTTACCAACAGCATTATGTCAAATTTGCTGTGCCATTTGGTGTCATTAAAGTAGGGGAAAAAAAATCAAATAATTGAACTAATGAAAGCATCAGGAAGTATGCCCTTGACTGCCATTAATATCATTTGGTCAGCACCAACACTCTTCCAAGAAAGCATATATGATTTTAAAAATGTAATAGCTTAGCTAACGAACAGTATCCTCCTTACCCCTGAGGCATCTGACAGGAGCAGCACATATAAAATGCTTGAATGACAGCACTTAGCCTGTTTGCTGTCATAGAGATAACATCCTGGCAATCAGCATAAGCTTCCTGCTTCCCCGCAACTTCATATGTTTTTGAGTCCCCTGTGTCAGTGGGTAGCTCTTTTCTGCTCTCTGTTCCTGCAGCGGCAAAGGAAGGCGTAGGAGTAGCATCCTGGTGATCTGGTCCTTTTTGTTTCAGCAAAATAGAAGTAATGTTGGCAGAGTCCCTTTTGTTTTTCATCAGCTCTGTGGCTATAAGAACTAGCCATTCGTCTAATGAGTGCCAGAGCAGTTCTAGTGGCTGCAATAAAATACACCAAAAAAAAAAGACAAAAAAAAGAACATGTTCACATTAGATAATATGATCATCACACCATTAATATTAAGGCGAATAAACATCATTCACATTTGAAAGTTCTAAATAATACTTCAGAAGTCATGTTAGACATAAGGCTAAAATATTCCTAAAAATTCTCTACTTGTAGCCACAGAGCACAAAGAAAAAGTTTCATACAGAGTGAAAACAATCAAGGAGGAGATGAAATAAAAGGTAAAACAATTTAAAGAAGGGTCAAACACTGAACTGTTTAACACAGTTTGGCTTCACTGTTCTTACACAGCACAGCTCTGCCCAATAGCTGCATTCAGTCAAAGACAGTAATGCACTCCTCTAGTTTTAAGACTAAGAGCTCATCAGTGCTTTCTTAAGGTCCTGGTCTAAAAAGCTTCCTACACAAGGTGGATGGAGCAAACCCTAAACAGAGCCAAAGATTCAGATCGATACGTGCATCTGGTAAATTGTGCTTTATGCACAGCATGAGATCATACAGCTCATTTTGACAGTATCCCAGATGTCTCAGATTAGGGGTCACTAATACCTTTATGAAATAAAAATAATATTAGTAGGTTGTCCCAGCAATTTGTAAAGCTATGCATTTCATTTAAACAAAGTCACTCTTTGCTCACTACCAATATAATGAAAACCTGGCATGATTGCAATGTTACACATTTGCTCTCAGGTGCAAGGCCTACAGCAGAGGATGGGAAGAGCTGAGACACTTGTGGCTTCCTCACAGGCATTTCAAAAACATGAGGCCCAACTGTGCCACTCCTTATTGCTGCTTAAGTGGACATTTCACAAGTGAACATTCTACAAGTAGAGGGAGATATATTTGACTGAAGTCATCCATAATGTTCCAAAAGCAAAAGTGTGATGCATGTTTTTTGCATCAGCTTTTTAAAAGTTATCAAGCACAGACCTACTTGAACATAAAGGGAATGCGTTCAGAAGAAAGGAAAAAAGAAGAAGTCAGCAGCACCTGAAAATATTCCTCTGTGTATCTCACAGGGGTACCAGAAGACAGAACTCCTGCCACTGCTACCCCAACAACATCCCACACATGAAAGTTTCCCAATCCATTCTCAAAAGGAGACTATTGGACAAATAATTAGCATCCTCTACAGTAACATACAACAATATCTATAGGTCTTTACTTGTTCAAATAAACAGCATTTGAAGAAAGTGCTGGTGATGGTAGTACCAGTGAAGACAGACAACTCCCAGGTCTCTTCAAATACCACTACAACAATTACCAATATAGAGATATAACTGCAACTAAGATTAAAACTGCATTGCCAGACCAGTGTACTCCACTCCTAAACCAGAACAAATTCTCATCAATTATTTTACATTTTTTACTCCAAAATTTAATATCACAGAGAAAGAAAGCACCGGCCCTAAGGAGGGGCTGCCCAAGTTTTAGGATTTCTAAAATAAATTAAAAAGTAACAAGAATAAATTTTAAATCCTCATGAATGTTTTGCTTTGTTAGCTCACCAAGAATAATATATACTCTTCTCTTTCATAAAAATAACATTAAATTTGTTTTTACAGAACTTACAATTACTGATATTTTCTGGAACAGCTGTGCCAGTTATGTAATACTAGTTTACTGCGTAAGACTAATCTACAAACCAAATGGAGAAACCATTCCAAGTACATAACATAGTATGGCCACACGGGTAAGTAACTTTGCTGAAATACAGCTTCCTTCACAAATTGTGGTATTTTAATTTTATTCTTTTTTTTTTTTTTTTTTTTTTAATAATGAGTTTTGAAATGCTACCCAGTTGAAGAGAAAGTTCTTTGCATTTTAGTCTATAAGCCACAAGAAAAAAAAAGAAGAAAGGTAACAGTATCTGTCCAACCTTCTCACCACAAGTATTTCTCTATTAAGTGCGTTTAGCATCATCTGCTTGTTGTTTGATCTGGCACATTTAACCCAGTTTTCAATGAAAGCACTAAAAAATGGTGTCTTTAATAAAATCATTCTTGTGATTTGGGTAAGGGTTTGTTTTTCGAAAAGGAATGAAAATGTGGTTAAATTCACAAAGTGCCAATTTAGTTCAACACGTTTTAATGAATAACCCTAAAGGACAGATATGACACTGCATACAGTATGAGGCATTACATTTTGGACACAGTGTTTTTCACACTCAAGCTCTAGTCTTACACTGATGATACAAGTGAATTTGTTATTAAAACTATTTTCCTATAAAAAAAGAAAAGAAACATTTGTTTTCCAAATATTCTAATGTCTTTCTTCCTTCCGAGGAAAGAAACTTAATCAAAAACTAAGCTAAACAACTCAACATAGCTGTAATTAGATTGTCATCTTTCATGAACTTATTAACATAGCTCTGTTTAAAATTCACAAGGAATAATCTGATAAACGTATCAGATCACACACACAAAAAAAAAGCAGTAATTTCAAAATACCCCATTTTTAGAACACCTGATAGAGACGTGAAGGTTAAGGAATATTCTCATCATTTAATCATTGGCTTCCAAATTTGGTGATATGAACTGTGCCATCAAGAAGATGGAAGTAGAAAGAAAAACAGAAAAGAGGAAAAAAAAAAGACCATCTTCCAGCTGTTATTCCTTAGGTGCTCTGAATAGCTCATCAGTTATACTCCCAATGCAGTGGCATGCAGGAAACTGAGACTGCTTTAGAGAAAGTAAAGATACAACTTCTGACAGGATTTCTCACGAACGAGTATTTAAGAAAACTTTAGAAATTAAACACCTAAATGGCAAGAGCCTAAAGCACATTTTTGAAAGCAGCTATAAATCAAGAAGCTCTCAAGGGAAGTAGTAAGCTGTACATTTTAAAGCATATAATAATAACATTCAAGAATAACTCGGAAAAAAAAAAACATGATCAGATTGAAAATAAAGAACAAATTAGAACTCCTAATTTTGAAGCAACATTGATACAATCCCTTTTACATTACTTAATATTACCACATTTTGAGATCGCTACATTCTTAAATAAAATATTTAAAATAAAATCAAAGTTTACCAAGACCAGTTGAGAACTAAATTTTTAACATCTAATAAATAATACATCAAAATCAAACAAGAAATAAACATAAATAATAAGGTGAAACGTGCATTAATGTTTAAATGAATTCAGTGGAAAAAATAACTAAACAAAAGGAAAGAGTCAGGTTTAACTTAAGAAGGGATAGGGACATCAACCAAACTTACTTCCTGTTCATGAGATGTCTGATTAATGAATGCATGCTTTGTGAAATTCATCTCTTTAACGTCTATCTTCCTAACAACATCATATACTTTTCTGACCTTGAACACCTGACTTCTTGGAGTTTTATTTCCATTGTAGCCCATGTCATTTCCATTACTGGGAGAGGATGGGCCAATGCGAAACACATGGCAAAATATCCTCACGATCCTTAAGAGACTCTTCATTTGAGCTTCATAATTACTTGACAAGCTGAGGGAAAAAATGGAATATTTAAGTTTCTTTTCCTAGATGAAACGAAGTAGTATATTAAGGAGTAAGCAATCTAATGTTAAGGTCTGACACACACACTGAAAAAAGTCCTTGTCTTTAAACCCTAATATATTTGAACTTTTACTTCTTGCACGGGTCATGGGTAAGAAATCCAGTTTATTACAGTAAAGATCTCAATGTATGAAACGAATCGGGTTAACCAGTTGAAAGTATTTTTAATTCCAGAAGAGAAACACACATAATGGTAAAACTGTAATGATTAATCAGATATACCACAGCTCATCCATAACCTAACTCCTGTCTTAAACCTCTATTAATTACCTTAATCAGCTAAGGGGTCAGGATGATAAATGTCACTGTTTTACTCAAGGAAAACAAGTGACCTAGAAGATACAACATAAGAACATCGGGTTTTTACTTATTTATTTAATATATATAAGTTTTATGCCTTATCAACTGGCCAACATTGAAATCTATAAGAACTCCTTCACCACAAACACAGCATAGAATTGGAGACACTCCAAAGCTTGTGCACAAGCGGAATACTCTTATTCAAACTTAACTTTGTTTTGTTTTAAATCCCAAGAGGTAAGAATTTGTCAATCCTGAACACATACACAAAACTGCAAGAAATTAAAATTTCTTTTACTGAAATCTACACAGTTCTGAGAGCAGCCCTTTGGAAAAGGGCTTGGCAGTGCTACTGGATGAGAAACTGGGCATGAGCCAGCAATGTGTGCTTGCAGCCTAGAAAGCCAGCTGTGCCCTGGGCTTCATCAAAAGAGGGGTAGCCAGCAGGGCAAGGGAGGTGGCTGTCCCCTCTGCTTTCCCATGTGAGACCCACCTTGAGTACCTCATCCAGGCCAGAGGTCCCAACCCCGGCTGGATGTGGACTTGTAGCCCTACTCTGGACTCACTCCAACAAAGATGGTCAGAGGGTCAAAGTCCCTCTTGTGCGAAGAAGGGTGATGTTCAGACTGGAAAAGAGAAGGCTCCTCATTACAGCCTTCCAGTACTTAAAGGGGACCTACTGGAAAGATGGGGAGGGACTCTTTATTAGGGAGTGTACCAACTGGGCAAAGGATAATTGCTTTAAACTCAAAGAGGGGAAATTTAAATTAAATACTTGGACGAAACTCTTTCCTCATAGGGTGGTGAGGCACGGGAACGGGATGCCCAGAGAAGTTGTGGATGTTCTACCCCTGTAAGAGTTCAGGGCCAGGCTGGATGGGACCATGGGCAACTTGATCCAGTGGAAAATGTCCCTGCCCACAGAAAGAAGTTGGAACTAGATGCTCTTAAAAGGTACCTTCCAACCCAAACCATTCTGATACACATGCATATTTATAAGGAAGTATACACTTCGTTTTATCCTTGAAGTACTTGCTTTTGTAACTATAAGATCAATACACACCAGAAGATTGACACCCTTACAGGATGCTGCATTTCTTTGATGCAATTACTGATTTGCTAATTCACAGCTGGTTCAATCTACCTAAACCCAAGCAACCAATTATACTACTGAATAAAGCTCTTTCCTCAGTGCTCTGCAGGCAAATTTTTTAAAGCAACTCAAACCTTAAAAAAAAAAAAAAAAAAAACACTGAAAGAAGTGGGTCAGTAAGAGCCTGCAGGACACCCTCAGTACAGGCATCTCCAGAAATGCCAGCCCATGCAACAGAATGCTTCTAACTTGTCTTCAGCCTGAGCTAGGCAATTCATATTCAGCAACTACAGAAGCACATAGCAGCTCATATTCTGAGACATGTACAAGCTGTTTCTACAGTCTGTTTCTACAGCCATACTGAGAGAATGTTGCTCAATATAATGGAGCAATAACAGTAATAAATCAAATAGAAATGCAAAATCATCAGTTCAATTTACATTAAACACATTTGAAGTTCCAACACATTACAGATGAGGTGTTTTGCACAAACTGCCTTTAACAGATGCCACAAAAATTAGTAAAGCGTACTAGGAAAACACACTTGCCTATTTTACATGCTTCTTCAACTAACTGCTACTTGCACTGCTGAGATAGCACACTGTTGATGCTATTTTTGCTTTGGTGCAGTACAGGTGCTTTCATACACGTATTAGTAACCATGGAAGACAACCAGAGCCAGCAGGCACCATTCAAGTGCTTGAAAAAAACCAAAATTCTTCTCAGGCATACCAGGAAAGCATGCAGAAAGTAAAGAAAAGTTGTGAGGAAAAAAGAAGAGGGGCTGGGAAGTAGTAATGATAGCTAGCTAAAAAGTTTCCCTTTCTAAAGCTGACATAGCTATGTTAAACTTACTTTAAAAAAAAAAAAAAAAAAATCACTTCTCTGCAACTTAATCTTCCTGGTCCTAACAGCTATACAAGGAGGATACCAACTTACTCCAATCAATCCTTGTGAAGACAGTGATCTAAGCAGGTCCTGTTATACAAAATTAGATATGAGATCCATTTACTCCAGCATGTGCCCAACATCAGATGGTTTAGATTATCAAATCCATTAAGTGGCAAGAACTACCTGATAACTTATCAACCAATTTATAATCCTCTCACACTTACCTAAGTAGTTTGTGACCATTAGTTGTAGCAACTTCAGCAAGACTTGTCAGGATTTTAAGATACTGGCTTTCACTCTGCTGGGACAGATGTTCCAGAACTTGCCGCAACTGAGTTCATTAAAACAAAAGAGATTGCATGGAGTGTCAGACCAAAGTTTAATTTAGAATATTATTAGACAGTCTAGCTCTAATTTCTAGAAACATTAATGTATGTGCCTCCGTTGGTGAACATCTAACCTAACCTTAGTTAACATTTTAACTCCTTTGTTGCCCACTTCTCTCTATCCTAGGCATTTTCTCACAGAGGAACTAACTCTCCAGTGACACCATTCATCATGCATTCCTACAATCTTCTCATTTACTTCACTTCTGTCACTCCCGCTTTCAGAAAGTTCAGTAATCCTTCTCATAGAACTGCAGAAAGGCAAAAAGAAAAGGAACTTCACAAAGGCAATCTAGCCCAACAGTGATCCCATGATAAGAGCTACTTAGTGAATCTGTGATCGAAAATAGCTTATGCAATTTACCTGGTTTGTTTTTAAACACTTACATGTCTGGAGGCAGCTTCATCAAGTTCTTTTCTAATACTCCACTAACCTTAACTGTGTGAAAGGTTTTCTCAGTTCTAAGTTGAATCACTAGCTACAAATGTCTAAGGCAAAATATTTCTTACTGTAAAAAAATTATTGGGCAGCCTTCTACAAATTTAAGACAGTCAGCAAGCCTCTTCCTATCCCAAACTTCTTTACACCACATAACTGCAACTCTTTCAATCTTTTTATAGCAGTCATTTCTTGTGTTTATTATTTTCTTTTAATTCTTAGGAGCCCTCATCTTCCTCTGAACAGTTTCCAAAGCTGGATGCAATATCTCAACTAAGATAGCAAAAGAGAACTTGGGCAGCAGGACTGCTTTGTGCGTCTTAAGGGAAACAGAAGTTCCTTCCTTCTTCCTCACTCTCACGAACTGAAAAGTATGATGCCAAAGTGTCAGCACAACTTGTAGCATACAACAAACGTCAGATCCTTTTCTACAGAGCTGCTCCACAAGCAGCAGCTTCCCATGCTCTGTTTCAACACTCGTTGTTCCTACGTAAGGACAGGAGTACTGTACTTGTCCCTAGTGAAATCCATTCTTCCACCCTTCAGCTCATCAATATTTTTTCCAGTTTGTCAATAACATTTAAAACATGAGTCAATTTCTACCTCTTCATGTCATCACTTTCAGATAATATGAACTGGTCATTATCCAAGTCTCTGGACAGAACAGTTTGAACTTGGTTGTAGAAAACCGTACTTAAGGTTTCATTTCTTTACAAGAAATATAACTACACAAAGAATCATCTAATATATTTTACATGGACTTCCATTCAGATCTGACTTCACACACACTGCCATGATTGCTCAGATGAAACACCCTTGCTTATTGACTTCACTCCTGCAACACATGACAGTGTGCTTTGTCATTTACCATTCTGCGGAAAGTCATTTTTGTTCCATGGTTTTAATCTTTTAACATCCTCTTTTATTTGAAGTCATCTACTCCATCTCCCCAAGTTTCTAAAATACACCCTGAGAATTCTCAACTCTGTATCATTTTACTTTATAAAAAACTCCACGCTGTTTCAGAAATTTGTTTCTACAGAGACTTATAAGTCCTCAACCTTGTAGTGGAAGTAACGGAATTACAGAAATCAATAAGAATTTACAAAATCTAGTAAACCACGTTCAGTGAAGTGGCAACCAATACTTTACTAAAACTACTTTTCTTTTTAATCTTACAGTCTGCAAGATAGTTTGCGGTTACTTTCAAGTAAACAATATATTTTAAAAAATTATCTAAGTTGGGAGAGAATAAAAGTAACCCACAGTAACACTCCCCTGCTAGATCTACAAAACATAGTACCATATTACCATGTTTTCCCGTAGATCTTCATTCTGAGTCATTTGAATTATTGTCTGGAAAAGTCGAGGATGGTACTGTATTACGACTTCACAAGTCTCTCCATATCCACCCTAAAAAGCAATAGTTCAAATGAATTTTTAATTAAAAGCAGTACTCAAATTGGGCTTTATCCTAATATAAGCATTAAGACCGACTGAGGATTAAAAATATTTAAAGAAACACCAAATTCAGAAAACCAGACCTAAAATAAACTCAAAGTCAATAATGCATCAACATCAGACATCAATAAATATTTGGGAGAGGACAGAATCAAGTTATTTCAGTATATTAGATCAAACATTTCTTGTATTTTTTTTGAATGGGATAGATAAGTTCTCCTACCTGGAAATATCAAAGTTAGCTTTCAATTAAACAACTCTTTCCCACCAACTCACCAAAGAGATTAAATACAGTGCAATATTTAGCTTCTCTGCTGATCGATGATACCAATTCACCTACGTACACCCAGAATTTAATTCTTTGAAACAAATCTTTCCCCAAAGTTTCACAAATCTGACTTGTTAAAGTAAAAAAATAGGATAAACATACAGAAAGGTTATTTAACTTCAAAATGAATACACACATGTGATTCCACGTGTGCCCCAGATCAATAGTGTTAACAAACTTAACATTTTTCTCAAACAGTTTTGTTATTTGGAAAGAACAGAACTTGAATTTGTGGTTTGTTTCTATCAAATCTTATTCATCACAGCTGCATTTTTAAAAGGACACCTAGCAGCTGAATAGATGTCACAAACTGGAAAGACGTAATTTATTAAAAGCTGTAACTCCAGAGGATCCTCCTCTGTACATGACAGTTTAGAATGCACTTCAGCGATAGGAGATTCATTAAACAGATTGACTAAATTGCTCCTACTGCCAAGAACTCAAGTATTAAAATTGAAATCAACCTCAATCTTCAAGAATTAATGAATGTCATCTCTTCAGAAGCAAGGTTACACCACACTATCAAGAAATACACAGATCCATAATCTCAGTCCTCCTAAAGCATTAATCTACTTTGAAAATCAAATCCATAATCAAAGAATAAAACTAGTCATATAGAAGGAAAGAATATATTTTGTTTTTTCCTTTTTTACTCAGTATCAGTAGCTTGCCTTGTCTAGAGGATCTCAAATGCAATATAATCATCCCTACAAAATAGGAAACATCAGGTGTCACTACTTAAGAAAAAAAATAGAATTTTGAAGTGGTGCTCATCCCTCTACTTCCTTAGGGATTGTAAATCTGGAAACTAAAGCAGATATTTGAAACTAATCATAAAAAAGAAATAAGAATAGTACCATTAAATGCATACTGCTATACTTTCTTGCAGGTTTGTGGATATAAGAAGCCTCAAAATCAAGCAGACAGTGTGGTTTCACAGTAATAGTAAGTCATTCTGCCATAATGATGAAAATATCTACCTCTGAGCTTCACAGAAAAGGCAGCAGTGAGACAGTATAGTGAACTAGTACTTCTGAGCAGTTTTCAGGCACATTCAATATACTTCATTTATTTTTGATGCCTTACATTGCTTTTAAAGCTTCGGGTTACAGAAGGCAGGAGCAAGGGATCTCCTCCAAAACAACCCTCACCATTTTCTAGAGATCTCATTAGAAAAAGATCACTTTCAAATGAAATGCAACTGAAACTACTTCCTGCTCATCAGAGATATCTTTGTCTAAAACACACTTTTGAGGATTTTCCCCTCCAGTTATTTGCTGACTTCCCACTTCTTTCCTGCATAAGCCTTCCCAATGGTAATATGAATCAGATATAACTACAGTCGACTCACACATCACACTCAAATAAGAGATTTTACAGAACAGTTCAATGCCAGAATTCCTTAAGCCTTGAGAACAGGCACAAGCGTATAAATTACCATCAGCATGCAATTAATTTTCCTTGCACACGACAGCATAACCAAGCCTCTAATTAAATCCAAAGTCTTTACTTTAAAGAAGGTGCATTATTTTTACTTTTCTAGGGGAAGGCTAAAAGGGAAGGTTTTTTAGGAAAAATCTCACAAAACAGTAGAGCAGAACTGAGGACTGATTAGAATTTCTCCTGTCCAAAAAGAAATGCTATAAATAGCCTAACGTGATTAAGACTTTTCACAGATAGCCTATGAAATAAGTTTTGCAGAGTTAATTATTCCAAAAATACCCCACAGGTGCTGAAGACAACAGTCATTACCATGTAGACATAGATACTTCAACTGCAGGTCTTAAGCACGTGAGAAATATCTTTAGAATAACTTGAGATTATCTTCATCTTCTATAGTACAGCATAAAATTCTGATCTTAAAACTTCACCCCACCAAACTAATTATGATCGCAATGGTAATAATGGTGTTTACTAAGTGCAGTAAATTTTATTCTCCAGTTGATA
>PPHD01006658.1:0-24194 GCA_002909625.1 Bambusicola thoracicus
AACACCAAGTAGACACAGATGCAAAACTTCCTGAAATTCTCCTGCATTCTGCACTGTGCTTTCTGAATTCTGAGGTGGAAGAGTACATTATAGCATTGGTAACTTTTCTTTTATATATTTCCTTTGATAAAGTATTACATATCACACTTTTGGTTTAGTTTAGTGGTAGAATATGATGAAAGATCTGTCATGTGGTCATAAAATGCTGTACTTGTGGTGAAAAAACACAAAGTCAGCACAGTTTTGCAAAAGCTACCTGCTTTGTATATTTTTTTGTCCCTCCTGACGTATACCACAAAAACTGATGGAACCACAGATACCTATGCACACGTGTAGTTACTGCATCGTTTTGTTCCACAGTCAATTCCTGTTGTTCCAGTGCCAGAACATTTCAGCTGCTTCTGTTCACCCATCTGAGACTTCTGGGCTGCCAGTGCCTCATTTTAAAGTATTCTAAACTTTCATTTTCCAAAAACTCCGTTTGATGACAGCCAACTTCAGTTTAGGATGCACAGAGAACAGAAGAAAAAAGAAAACAGAGTAAAATAGGAAAGAATATTCAAAGCCTAGGTACCATGTTAAAGGGGAAAAGTCAGCTCCATATCAGGGAACTAAGAAAGCCTTGTTTCTGCTCTGTTTCCACCCCCAGGCTGAGCACCCAACTGGATTCTCTGACATATAAAAAGGGCTTTATCTTCCCTCTCACCAGATAAATTATTGGCCTCTCATATCCATCCATCTTTACTTTATCATCAAAACTTCTTAGAATTCAAGACACCTCTCCCTCTGTCAGCATTCACTACAAGCAGCCAAGAGCTTCCAGGGGGATTCTGGAGGGCAGGAGCAAGCGGTCTCCTCCTGACAAAAGAGCATGGAAGTGGGACAGAACCAATGGAGATGGCAGACGAAGGGAAAATAGAAAGATGGACTCATTTTCTTCCCATTATCATTTCTCAATCTTCTTTTGAGTGCTAATTTCAGTCTAGCATTCATTGTTTCCATTGCAAAAGCAAATCAATTTACTTCTTTTTTCCAGTTTTAAATACTGTGGGTAAAACTATTTCTCCTCATTTAACTTTTCTGACTAAGAGATGCATGAAAGGGAGGTGAAGTGGAAAGCAATGATAGCCGATTATCCCTCTTTAACATTTCTGTCAAGTGAATGTTTTCAGACGACATGCATTCTGCAATTCAGTACACTATCAACTACCAACGTTTTCAATTTGTCTGATTTTTTTAATTTAAAAAACTATTTATACCAACTGCAGTGAATGAATAGAACACCGTGCCTTTTCACTCCTGATTTATTTCCCACACAGCCGCTATTGTTAATAGGAACTTAAAACAAAATATTTACCTGCTGGAGATAATTCACAAAATAAATTCATTTCTTGCCAATGTATTTGTGTGGTTTTGGTCACTTTAACCCTTGGTTAAGCTTCTGTGAGTGACTGCACGTGAGATGCCCTTCAGTTCCCAAGCCAGTGAGCCACCAAACCTTCCTGGGCACTCCGGTTTCCTTGACTCAATTCCACAAAGAAAATACTGCAGCTGTTTGCGTAATTCATTTTCATATCATTTCCCACTGCAGTGCACCAATCCTGCTTTATTTCATCATCTGAACATTTCAGTTTCACATATTTTGCTTCCCCACTGAGTTGCTTCTGTAATTTCCCCATCTTCCCATTTCTTTTGCTGTACACTGCTTTCATGTTTCGTACTGCTCTGTCAGATTTAAGTCTTCTGAGTCAGTTCGGTCCCCTCTGCACATGTTCCACTCCTGCTCTGTTAGATACTCCCGTTATCGCTCTTTTGCATTTCTTCAGCCTGGAAATTAGGGATTTTATGACCTACAAGGTAAGTGGTGGCTCTGGGCAGATAACTGAGACCGCTGAAGTACCACGAGGCAGAGCTTGGGGAACACTGCTAATGAAAATGTCGTGGCCAACAATGCCATCATTCTCTCACTATACATCACGGTTCTCACATAGCTTATTACAGTTCACACTGGCAGGTAGATGTGTTCAGTATGAACCACGTTCTGTTTACTTCGGAGACGTAAGCCCACACGTGCCTGCCACTGACCATGGCTGAGTGTGGAAGGAGGCGGGGAGCAGGAACAGAATCATAAAGACTGGCTACCAAATAAACAGCAGACCTAACACTGCATCTCTGAAGAAGAAGCTGGTGATGGCTCCCTGTGCTGCAATTCGCTTTCAAAGTCACAAAAACCCTTTTGAACTCCTTGTATTCCCCTGACTAATGCCATCATTATTTCAACGCTGGCTGTTCCGTGAAACAGGTGCTATCTTGTCAAACGAGGCTCTCCTGCTTTCATCATCCTGCAGTTATTCATTGTGGATTGTTACCGCTGACAAGGTTTTGGGTTGCCTGGCTACCAGGTCATGCTGCTAGA
Organism: Bambusicola thoracicus; assembly: GCA_002909625.1. NCBI lineage: Eukaryota > Metazoa > Chordata > Aves > Galliformes > Phasianidae > Bambusicola > Bambusicola thoracicus. The sequence goes on from PPHD01006658.1 coordinate 2,417, forward strand.
GCTGCCGGTGAGCTCTGTGGAACCAAACTTTTGGGTGAGAAGTAAGCGAGGGGAGGGACCGTGTGGAACAGAGCTGCTTTATTCCCATCTGTCATCCTCCCAGCAAAAGAAGTTTCACGAGCTTATCTCAGAGGGATGCGGAGCGAGGAGCGATGGAATGCTTCCAGTGCCTGATTAAAATGATTCACTCTATAATAAGCTAACATTTCTCGTTTCATTTCTAAAAGCTTTTCTTCCTCACTACTTACAACAGTCTGCCAGATTCCTAAATAGAAGGGAAAGATTAATCTGAGCTAAATTACCTGATGTGGTTTTAAAATTATTCTGACAGAAATGTAGAACAAAGTTTGCCCAAGGAAGCGAGGAGTGGAGCACCCATCTCCTCCTGCAGGGAGAGCTCAGCACGGAGCAGCGCCAGCCACCAGCTCCATCCCATTTGGGGAATGCTCCGTTACCCCACCAACGTGCTTACCTCCAGTGGAATCGTGTTTTTGTCCTGAATTTTCTTGATAGCTCCTATGACAGATGGTTTTCACAAATAGATGTTTTTCAGCCACCTGCCTCCCTAAGCTTCCCCAGGAAGTTTTTCTGTAAACGCGATACGTGTACAGAGATTGCTATACAAAAGGTTTTATTTTATGCAAAGTGTTCTTTTTTAGAGCAATAACCGAGTTTTCACTTATAAAGCATCATTTTTCATTCAGGTGCTGGAGGCTCATCTCCTTGCCATAGGTGAGGGAGTTTTCTGACAGTACCACATCAGACAGAAAAAAGTCTGGCCTCACCTGTTGGCTACAAGATGTTGACAATGACAGAATTAAACTCTGCAGAATTCTGCAATTTCATGCAGAGATCTGTGGTTGCACTCCCTAGAACAATTGGGGTTTTTTTAAATGGTTCTGACTTTCAACACAGTGTAAATCTCCAAACTTCCTACGACATATACACCAGAGAAATCCATCTCAGTCAATGGCACTCACTCTCATGTAGTCAGATAAAAAGGTTTCTCCTAAATAATACACTTCAGCAGCTTGCTCAGGCATATCAGTTGAAATATTGAAGTTCCTTGAAACCCTACTCAAGCCTTTAATGTTTTAAGCTAATTTTACATGGGAGCCATCATCTATCATATACGAGCTTAATGCAAGATAGACTTAGAAAACTAATTTTTCTTGGCTGATGCCTTGATAATTTTGGGCAGGCAGGTTTTAAAGAAGTCATGAATACCACCTGCTCTTAAGTGGAGCAAATGATGCCTGGCCATGCTTTTATAGTTAATCTCGTCCATTAATTAACAACAACTGTCTCTGTGCCTCCAAGAAAGTCATTAAACACAGCGATTAAAAAATACAGAGAAATACTCTTGACCACATCTGGTGAAAAGAAAGATGCCAAATGGGTGAGATACTATGCAAGAATTAAAAAAAAAAAGAGAGAGAAATAAAAACGTGCTTTAACTTCCATCCAAGCAAACAAAAGTGCTTCTAAATCCTAGGTATCATAAGGAAATTAGATTTACATGAGATTTAAAATGGAGGAGTGTAGGAGAATGAAAGGGAGGAAGTGAAGGGATAGAGAGGAAGAAAAAGAGCTGGCACGAGGTGGAAAGGACAGAACCCAAGAATGAGATGATACAACAAATTAGCTGAAATAGAAGTGATTTTAAATGCATTAATATGAAGAAACTATGATGGACTTCAATTGATTGCTTTACAAATCTCAGCTCGTATTGAATACATAGTTGTTTACAAAGAAATCATTTTATTCCTCTCTTTTCAGTAAAATATTTCCTAGCTTTCATTCAAAAAAAAAAAAAAAAAGTCAAAATAGAGGTTTGTGTCAGAGTTTATGTGCTTAATACAATATATCATGAGTCACATGGGAAGACATTGACTTCTTCCTCCCAGGTCTGCCATATGGTTAGAAAACTAAAATCTAAGTAGGGAAGGCAGTGATGAAAAACTCTGAAGTGGAGCAGTACATGTTTTCAGAAATGAGAGGAACTGGGGAGCAAGAGTATTTAAGAAAACATAAATATCAACTGACTTAGTGCCCAAAGTCTTAAAGAATGTTTTCGGTGTGGTCCTATGACTTGAGTACAGCCAGAAAACTCCCCGAGACCCCAACGGGCAATGCTAATAAGCATGCTGCTTGCAACAATTTTTAACATGTATTTTTAATTTAATCCATTAGAACCACAAAGGAATAATGTATTAAAGTGATAAGTCTGTGCATTCAGTAAATAAATATCAAAGTGAAAGTCATGAAAGCTTTAAAAGAAAAATCCAGTCAGAAAAGAAAAAAATAAAAAAAAGGAATTTAAAGCCCTTGAAGGAATACATCACAGCAAAAAATAAATTGATCTACTAAATTAATTAAGTAAATTGATTGTAAAAATTTACTACTCTATGCAAGTGTAAAATAAGTCCCGTGGGATGTAAGTTACCAGAGTCAATCTGAGCCTTTCCACCATGAGAAACTGGTAAAGCACCTCATAAACTTTTTCAATCATACCGCAGAAGAAAAATAAACCTCCCTATATGTGCTGAATATCTCATATAATAATCTGCAAAGTAACTTCCTGCACTGCTTGTGGCTGCATTTCTACCTCGTCCAAAATAAATAATACACATAATTTTTTCAATGCATTTTTGAAAATTATGCTACACTACCTGAAAATTCCTTTATAGAAAGAACCTACCTATTCACCTCCTTTTAGTTTACCTCTTATTCATCAGAAATAACTACAATTTTCATCTCCTAAATTTAGCAGTTTTGGGAACGAAGCACTTTCCTACATTTTCCACGGTAACCTTTAGAAGAACTGCCAATGAATTATAAGTCATTTCTCTTAATGACAGACCTGGCTATTTCTAGAGCAGCCGCAGGAGACCACCTAGATAAGTCTTCCAGGGTAAGACAGGACAGCAATGCGTAGATTATTCCAAAGAGAAATTTGTCTTATCACACTTAGAAAAGTTACCTATAAAGGATGTGTCAAAAGCTCTTCTCACACAGAAGTATCGGTATCTATTTTTTCTTTCAGTTAGAAAAATCCACCTAACCTAAATCTTCCTTACAATGAATTAACCTGATTTTTTTTTCTTGTTCTCTCTCCCTCTTCTACCAGTTATACAGAAAAACCAATCATCGTCCACTTAGTAATTTTATATGCCCTAGAAAACATTATCACATTCCTCCCTAATCTTCTAAAACAAAACAAATTCCATTCCTCCATCTTTCTATCATTTGTCAGTTCTTCTGGGCGAGCTGCTTACTCCAAAGTCCCAGTGTCACATCTTCAAGGGGACGTCATCTTTTTTCCCACTAACCTGGCAAGATACATGGAAAGAATTTCCAAGTTCATAAAGAACTGGTGATCACGAAAAGCACTTCAGTCAATGCTTCTAACAGATATGCTAATTAACAGAGATAACCAGCCTTAATCACACTAATTACACTAAAGATTAAAGGTATTTGGAATTTGACACAGCTTCTTCAATGTATCTCCATTACATTATGGTGACCTTAAGCAGCAACCTGGAACGTTCCCTTTAAGAAATGCTTAACATAATTTAACTGTAAAGTTTAGAAGACAAGATATAAGTAAGAAGCCATCATAGTTTTTATGATTTCTTCTCTTGTTCAGTACTGGGGGGAAAAAAGAAACCCTGTCAACTCTGGTAAAGATCAAGATATTTCTCAGACTCGCTGACTTGAATTTCAGCTCCTTGATATTGATTCACTGAATGTGCACGTCAGGCCAGTGCAATGGCTCAGAGACACAGGGGAGCTGGAGGCGATGCTAGGAATACGCAACCTGCTGCACCTGGGGCACTGCAGCTTGACTCCTGGCACTACCTGCCACTGTGGCATCGCGTGCTGTGAGGCTTCAGTGTGACAGACAGCAAGAGCATTTACAGGAAGATGGAAGCCATATCTCCCAGCAGAAAGGACTGAGTTCAATTAAGGCAGTTCAATCGCCCTCCTAAAGATGTTCCATTCCTTTCATTACTCAGAAGGTTCCGGAGAATATGTTGAAATGCTGTCAACAAAGGCAGAGGTACGCCTCAGTACAGACATTTTTTGTTCATTTGAGGGCTATGTAGCCCTATTCATAGCTCTCACTGCTCATCTAGAGGTGTTTCACTTCCTTCTCACTGAGTATCTGACATCTCTTTTATAGGAAGGCTGGCCCAACAAGGTGATTCTTAATTTTAGAGTGTCTGAAATCACCTTCTGTGCTGCCAAAGGTATTTTATTTATCAGCTTTCTTGCAAAAATCTCACTACCCCGTTTAGATTACAACCTCTTTGTTGTCCCTATTTCTGATACTAAGCAGCATCCTCCCTTTGACCTTTTGTACCAGAGCTTTACATGAAACCACCTGATTAAGATCTGAGGTGTGGAATGATGGAACTGTGACCTATAAAATATAATCCTCATCCACTTTTCTTTCTCTTTCTACATTAAGTTTTGTTTCTTTTCTCATTTCCACAATAATAAATCCCATGACAGGATCACAGTCTTATCGATGCCAAAAGGTTTACACTGTAAAGAAAAATAGCAATATAAAAATGTTAAGATGTCAGTAGAAGCTGGAAGGAAAACAATAGCAATTTCATTTTAATTGTTACCCGCACATTGTCTTATAAGGTCAATTTGAAATGCTTATATTTAAACTAATTATCCAACTTTCTTGTAAACATTGTGTTTGTCCTGGTTTTGCATTCAGAGAATAATAGCTGCAAATGATAAGGGAACTGCAACTTCTCTATGCTACACAAATGTATACCGACACAAAGATACGCACGGCTGAACAACTGCAGGAGAAAGAAACAGTGCTGGAATCCTCTCTGTATGTTGTAGCTATAGCAGTAAATAAAATAAAAACATCTAACATTTCCCAGTATTCTTGATGCAACTCTGATGTTAGTTCTGAGAAAAGCAAATAAAGTTTATTTCAGATAAGAATTAATAATGTGCCTCTTGGCACTTTGACCCTAACTGTACCTTCAAAGTGGCTGCTGCGTGCAGCCATGGAGTACGCTGGCACCCTTATGCCCGAGCTCTGTGCTTCCCAAAAGACATCACATACACTGAAAGAGTTTAAAGGCAACAAAAACAATCAGTGCCAATCACAAAAAAAAAAAAGAAAAAAAAAATAGCCTCCAGCATTTTCCATCTGCAGCCATTGCCTAAAATGACTCCGACGAGGAAAACTGTTTGCTTAGCTGTTACTGCATTTGATCTAGAAATCAATATTCTAGGTTCCAGTTCTGAAAGGAACCAGCAAACACTGGTGCTTACTCTCCAGAATTCATAAGGATAACTTTTTTCCTCCTAAATAAGACAGTATTCCACAACGAAGTCCCAATTCACAGAACCTCACTATAAATACATTGGTCGAAGTCTCAGGCTATGCACATAATGTATTCAATTAATTTGGATTAGGAGCGGTTGATTGATATGATAACATCTCATAATCTTTTCAATATCCTTATGTCAGTTCAGACTTCCTTATGCATCTGTGAGGCCACAAAGAGCTTTAAACACCACAGATTGGTCTGAGCTCTATTCTAGAATACACACACTGTTTTCCACAGACAAGTTTAGCATCTTTAGGTACAAATCAGAAGTTAGAGGTAACACAGTGTAAACTGCATCCACTCAGATTTAGTTCAATTCCTTAAGTGTATCCCACCATGGTCTGTGTGAGGCATTGCAAGAGTATAAAATGGCTGTAATGAGGGACGTACATAGGTGAAGAGAAAACTGAATGCCTGGTTAAATAAGCTAGTTCCTTCATTGTTATCCTCCTCTTCCTCAACCAGCTTCTTAATTGCTCACTTGCTCAAGCCAGCTTGGTAACAGAGCACATCTTCACCATCTGTAATAGCCTCTACTTCTATAAACACATGCAGATGCTTGGATTTTGATTTCTTAATTTACTTTAGATCTACTTCCTCCTGAGACTTGATTCAGTTGCCTCTAAGGAGGCACCTATAGCACCGTGAGAGGTGATCTGGGCCATGCTGCTCCCAGCACACAGGGCACGCTGGAGACCTCCGTCCTGGAGCTGCAGCTGGAGGCAAGTGGAGCAGTGCAGACTGTCTCAAATGGCACCAGACGGTACCTTCAGGCAACTGACTCATGATTTGAGTCACTGTCAGCACTCATAAAACCAGAAGTTGGAGATAAATGGCAGGAGACAAACTGATAGCTGCTTAGCAGATATACTTCTCGATGTCAGATGGGGTCCTGCTACCATCAGTGCAGCAAGTCTCACCCTGACAAAGTGTAAAAAAGATTCCACTAGTAGCCGAGAATGTAGCTGCACTGCCATCGTTTCTAAATGCTATCATTTAATTTAGTTTTTAGGGGTTTTTTAGCTTGTATTTTTAGATTACATGCTATATACGTTTGTTGGTAGCAGAATTAATCCATATCCTACTTCAATGTAAACTTTCTGCTAACAGGCAGGTAAAGCTGTGAAGGATGTCTCTCAGCCTCAGCTGCATTGTTTTGCTGGGTCAGAAAGTGCTTTTATTCTATCCTCTCACTTGTTTAAAAAGGCCTCTGGCTTGAACACCCTTGTGACTGAAGTAATCTGTTCGGAGTTATTTTCCAACAAGACTAAGAATTTACTGTTATTTTTTCCTGCTCATGTTGATACAATCTCAAGATGGGAATTGAGTTAATAAGAGAATGCTGAAACACACACAAGTAACCTAAGTTAAATATATCTGAACAGCTACAGGCAGCAATAAAAGGATAGAAAACCACCACATGCCAGAGACACTCCAGCACTCATTGGGTGCAGCTGTAAGTGCCTGGCAGGGCGATGGCTCCTTCTGAGCTCGGCTGAACACACCACTTCTTCTCCTTTGCTCCAAGGCCAAGGTTATTAAATCACAGGTCTGCTCTCTACTTGCTACAAGCTCAGTTCAAGCTTATTAGCTCAAATCTTGCCCTGTGATTTAAGCTAGGAAGCGCTTGGAGAGCATTCTTCTGGCCAGCTCTGCTCTGGGATGACAGTCTCTAGCTGAGAGGTGACACCGCTGCCAAGGTGTAGTAACTTCTTGAATTACATCAACCTATTGAAAGTGAATAAAGCCTAAGTCCTAAGTGACCTCATTACATTTTTCTACACAGTCAGTGTCTTCTCTTTAACACAAACCTGGGCAGGAATGTGAAGCATGTCTTCCTCTGAGAATTCATTTTTACTTTTGCAAAGCTACTCACGAGAAGCTCAGATGTAAACTTCACTGCTACAACAATTTCATAAAATCAGCCCCAGAGAACAATCCTACTTTATGACATAGTTATTCACACTAAGTGCCCCTTTGGTACACAAAGCCTCAATTCTGCAGGGTGGTGTTAAACCACAATGCTTTTGCACAGAGCTGAAAACACTCCACAGCCCACAGTGAGTGGCCATCAGATAAAGGCTGGCAACTGCTATACAAGCCCTTCAAACTAGAAAGCCTTAATCTTAAAACTAGGCTGGAACTGAAGTCCTTGGTGCCAAAAAGTACCAAATCGTTCTTAGAAGATGTAACAGTATGTGAAGGAAGCTGCTGTTCAACACATCCTCACCAACTAGCATGCCACTGGAAACAAAATCAGTAGTGTCTTCTGAAGAATTGAAGCACTTCCAGAGAAAGGCAATTCATATCTTTCTGGACCAAGTGTGCGAAATACAAACTTATGTTGAGTCCCATTATTTGACACTACGAGTTGACAGTATTAAACAGGTATAAGACATGGATTAAAGGCATAGATGAATAACATATATAGCTTACTATTGTGATTTTGGAGTCCTGTTTAAATGCGAGCTGTATTCTAAACCAGTTTTCTCTTTTCATGTTAGAAGACACCTCATTTGTGAATGGTGAAGATACCAAGTTATCTGTCAAGGCTACTCCCATCCTATGCCATAGTCAGCTATTCTCCTGTTAGACATTACTACAACTTGAGAACTACTATTTGATACACGTTAGCAGAACTTTGAATTGCTTTGAATGCAATTCTGGGCCCTCTTCAACATGCCTAGCCTCTTCCTCCTCCCAGGTGTATGTGATAAATAATCAGAAAAACTTCTTAGCACTAATATTTTATCTCCATAATCATTTACTTAGCTCATCCAAAGACACAGTGTTGAGCTGATATTTATATTCCTGTGAATTCTATCATCTTATTGTTGGAGATGACAGTTTGACTGCAATACACGAAATTTATCTACATAAAGCCCTTTGTGAAGATGAATGCGAAGGTGAATCTCAGTTACAAAGTAAATTAAAATATCCTGCATTTGAGCAGAATGGAATCGTGACTGAACATGTCAGAATATGCAGAGAAAAAAGCAAATCTATCATCATGACATCTGCGAGCTTCAAAAGGGGCTTCTTTTCATTGAATCACTTTACTTCAACAATCAGAAAATGACTGTGAGGGAAGATATTCTCCAGATAGTAAATACTCCGAGGACCTGATAAAATCTAAACCACGCTGATTATGTCACACTGTCCTCTAAAATTGCAGAAAATGGTTGCCTTCATCTCGCCTATGGCTCATGGAGTACCACATCACTTACACATTGGCGTGTATCAGATCACTAACAATTTGGCTGCATTAAGGAGGCATTCAGTTTTCCAAATCTATCAACATCCCCAGTAGAAAAAGATAAACAAGTTGTCAATTTGGAATACCCTTCCAGTAGTGCTGATGCAGCTACTGAGAGTTTTTTCATTTTCATACGTGAATTCACATTTGTTGTTTTTTTTATATAACCATATCAGTACAGCGGGCTGATTGTTGTAATTGCTAGTTGTAATTCCCCAGTGTAAATGTTTCTAAAACAGAGTGGGGTACCCTGTTTATCTTAAACCATCTCCAGTTACATTAATCTCCAAAAAGCCACTTCACTCTATTTACGTTGTCATCCTTAAGCTTTCCACATTTACAATTCAATTTCTATGGGATGGATCACAAATCTCTCAGTATACGGACAGATGATCAAAAGTGACAAATTACCAAGGCTTAGAGAGCCTCCACCACTCATCTGAGCCATGACAGCTGACTATGTATATCCTCTTAGTCTGCCCTATTTAGCAAGCAAAACATATAAACTTATCCATCTTCCAGGTGGTCACTGTTTTGTATAACTAAAATAATTTAAGCTAACACATTTTAATTTGTAACTGCAGAGAGCAAAGAACTAACACATAATACATATCGTTTTATATTTCTAGTGAGAACAGTCCTTTTCATGCAATTCTGGTTCTGTTCTACCTCTAAAAAGAAGTATGTTTCCAGCTTTGGACCCAGAATAGCTGACGGGATGCTGAAATGAGAGCTTTTCAACACAATTCACAGAAGTCAGAGTGTGCTGCACCACAGGTGCTGCTGGTTCAGGGCCCCAGGCACACCGAAGAGCAGAACACTGAGCACTTCTTTCCAGAACAAATAATAGGTAGATGTAAAATTAGGTCATGGGACGGTGTATCCTGAAGGATGCTGAGCAGCCACTGGAAGACGAGCAGCCCTTGATTATGTCATGGTGTTAAATCTGCCTGCAATGCAAATTGAGGTTAAGCTAACAGCTCTTGAGGGGAGGTTTCTGCCCTGTATCTTCAGCTGTATGAGCTATCTCAAACAACTCCTCAGCCACACAGTCTTGAGGGGTTTTGTGCCTGGCATGTCAGGGAGTTAACAAGACCAGCCATAACTTGAAGGACAGGACTAGTGAAGAGAAATTTCAAGGAAGATATTTTTAACATAAAAGCTTGCATTCTGGAGACCCAGTTGATAATCACTAAACAAAGCCTGCAGCTGCTTTTCTGCTGTGGGCAAACTCAGTGCAAACCTGGAGGAGAGAGCTCAGTGCATAAAGGCAGTTTTAGGGAAAACAGCGTGACTGACAGAAAACCTGGAACATCACTACTCAGCCATCAAAATGATGAGGAGTCTTACAAGGCTACTCCATTCTTCTTTTGACTTATCTGGAAAAAAGGAGCCTAGGAAAGCAAAAATCCATACAACTGTATGTAGTAAAACAAAAATATGCCAGAGAACTCCCTGAAGAACAGAGGTTTTTGCTGTTTCCTCCGGGGTGATTGCTTTATATGTGATCTGATGCACATGACTCTCTTCTGAGAGGGAAAGCGATTTATGGACCATGGTTAAAGACAGGCAGGGGAAGATGAACTGAAGAGATGCTGGATGAGAAGGTGAAGAGAAAAATTGTGGAAAATAAAGGAAAAGCAAAGTACAACAGATGTATAAGAATCAATAAGAAAATAGCAAGAATTCACATTTAAAAAGCTGAAAAATGTGGAGACTATTAAGAAGATAAAAAGATGAGCACTGGAAATGAATCCCGGAGTTTCTTACTGTACTTCTCAGTATTTTCCATTTAAGTTTTTGTAGCAACATCATCTTTCATTCTAATTCTGGGCTTTTCTCCTTAGATTCCAGTGAATCCCTCCAAACAGCTTTTCATCTGTTTTAACTGGATGAGAAATAAATCTCCCATCATTCTCAGGCAGTTGCTTACCCTCAGTTCCTTATTCCTGTAACCCTGGCACCCTTTCCCTTCAAGGACTTTCCTGTATCAGAAGAAACTGAATGATAATTAATTTAGCACACTTATCACATTTGTACAGGCTAGATACTCTCCAGATTCCTGAGTAGGAATAACTCTGCTCTCAACCAAGGCAGACCCACCATTTTCAGCACAAGATTAAGGACATGCTATTTAACAAGTCAAAAGTCTTCCCCCGAGAGTGAAGGAAAAAAAAACAAAATTAGATGAGATGGCAAATTGCTCAAATATTTTACTGGATGTTCTGATGTTTTTCTCAGCAGTGTAATTCTCTGTGACAGTTTCAGAATGAATCTGACTCTAATGCAAACACAATTATTAAAGTAATTAGATAAAAATTCTTCCTAATTTCTCAGACATTTTGGATGCAAAGGGAAGGCAGAGAAGTCCTCTATGTCCAATATTTAATGGAGAAATAATGTGAACAAATCTCAGAACTTCCATTTCCTCATCACCTGACAATTTAAGTGTTAACATTTGCAAAGGGTACTTGGATGAATTAAAGCTAAATTCTATGCTCTAAGAACAGAGCTCATACTTTCTGCTACTGTACAACAACACGTAATACTGTGTTCCCCATTTAGTGATTCTGATTATACGTTACATCTGTACACACAAACAAACAGCAGTCATGTAAAATCAATGCAACAAGATTCCCTTTTAAATGAAAAGTATCTCAACTCTCTTTTGCCAAGCAATCGAGTGCTACTTTTTCCTCAATGTCTATTTATGATGTAAGCTAAAATGAGAAAAAAAAAAAAAAATCAATGCTTTTCGACAGAGGGAAACATCAGTGCCTCTTTGTAACCACAGCAGATGAGCAGTTCTTGTTCCTTATCACAGCCATACCACTTCTGTAAGGCTTAAAATACACATTCCCAGGAATGTCAGTCAGAAGAGGAAATATGTTCAATGATCCTTCCCTAGGAAAGAGGTTATAAGAGCTCTCAACAAACAGCCCTTATGTACCACTCACAGTCTGAGAAAAATCTCCTCAGATATTGATTGGTTCATGTGATTGGGAAGTGAAAAGTAAAAATATATAAACATAGCTGATACCGCTCAAAGTTACATGAAATGTTACTTCTGCTATTTTTTCCAATCTGTGTTTTCATTAAGCTTGGTCATCTATTTAATCCTTATTTCTTAAAAAGGTTTTTCACAGGCTGTTTGAAACACAACACACTTTGAGAAGGGTAGTGATAAATTTAAGTATATTTCATTAAAAAAAAAAAAAAAAAAGCATCCCTGAATTGCTGCATTTGAGTCTTAAAGGAAGCCACAAAACATACACATCTGATTCTCATTTTTTGTGGCGCGTCACACTGATGTTAATGGCATAAACCAATCCATTTATGTCTGAACTCCTGAACTACTTAGGACTGTTCATAAAACTGAGTTGTAGCTAAGATTAAAAATAGAACCATTTCATTGAACTTTCAGCAAAATCACAGTGTAAAACAGAGTGTAAAACACTGATTGAAGAGTTAATTTACATTATTATAGACAACCAAATGAGAAGTGACTATGAGGGCTTTGAGACCATCTTCAGCCATGGAAAAAAAATTGAATGCATTTTTTTATAGCCCTAAGAAAAGTTTATAACTTAAATGTCTTCTCTGATCTTACTGTTCATTTCTAGCCTGCATTTAATATCCTCTTTGTTTTCATTTCACAGCTACCATCCTCCTACTACCCTATAGGTCTCCAGGTGTCAGTCAGTATTCTTTTTTACTAAATTTCTTCTGAATCAAAACCTTTTTTCATACTGGGGCCTGATAACCATAACCTTTTATGCTTTTGCCATTAGCGTAAGCTTAGGCCTCCCAGGAACAAGAAGTGATGACACTCAGCTGGAGTTAGATATCAGACAAGCAGATGCTATGGAATTTCTTAAAAATAATTTTGCAAATGTACTTCATCCTAGCTGGAAAGTAAAATGGAAAATTTATAGTTCATTTCCCTCCCTTTCTTAATATTGTGTAAGAACGTCTTAAAGCAGACTCAATTTAATGTTTTATGAAATTGGATTTTGACTGCTGTAATTTCAGATACTTAATTGTAATTACAAGATTTGTTTTTAAAGAAACTGTAATTCAATAGTCACAACCTTCCTCCTGAAGAAAATGGCATGTATAACATTGCCCTGAAACTTTTACCTAATCATAACCTTGAAACATCTACTGCCCCTCAATAGGAAACAAAGACCAGTCATGGAAGTATTAGAAAGATTCAATAACTTCCTCACAGGACAAGTGGCATTTTGTTCAGTGTTCTGTTGTCATCTGAAGAAGGTGGTTCTAGAAGTCAACATTCGTAGAGTTGACATCCAAATATCCAGGAAACTGCTAGAGTTTGGAATCTCTTCAACCAAAGGAGTTGATAAATTGTATTAAGATATAAGAAAACCCAAGAAGAGCCAAGAAAGCTGGATGACTATTCAGTGCCTTTTTTGATGATTCATGAGGTATTGCTATGGATAGTTAATCTCCCTCCTGGGTGGAGTATCTTGATAACACATTAATCCTTAATCAGCTTGACTCAGTGATGATAGCACAGATTGTGAAGTGCTTCAGTTGGTGTATAGTAGAGCAAGGGAGTTCAAGGAATTTCTTCCACCTGCATTAGTAAGGCTTAGAATTTTTGCTGGCACAGTAAAGTTAGCCATGTTTTAAGGTATTTCTGTTTGAGAAAAAGGCATGATGTATAGTCACTGTTGAACCCTAACTCTGAAAGAAAGGTTGGTTTTAAGTGATTAGAAGGATATCTATTTTGGGATACAGGTATAAGCGTTCCCTTTTCACAAACACACTGATGGATCTGCTAGGAGATTCCGCCAGTGTAACACCCAGGAAACCTCCTGTAACTCAGTGCTTTGGGAAAAAACTTAGGAGAGATGATGAAAGAAATAGAAGAGACACGTATTGCCCTCTTTCTGAAAAAGATTTGAAAGTCAGATGAATACCCCAAAATGTAATCCAAAAGGTTTTAAAATTTTTTTCCTTTCAGAACTCCTGGGCTCCAACACTCTTCCTCTACCAGGAAGTACAGAAAAGAGGGAGAAAAATTATCACTGGTATAAGGAATTTCTCCATTTTCCCACTGTTCAGAGCTTTGGTCTGTATTATCTCACTAAGGCTGGTGGTATAAAGGACAGTGTTTTCTCAACTTTGTCTTAATTGCATTTGTACACCTGAGAATCTATATGGGATTCTACCTGAGAAAATATTATCCTTATCAGATCCGCTCCTACTTATGCTAATTCTTTTCCTCGTTTAAAGTGTAAGATATCAGGTCAATTTATAACAGATACTCCGGAGCTAACATTATATAGGCCAAATTAGTAACTTTTCCATAAGTTTAACTGATCCGTCTTTATGTGGAAAAAAGAAAATAGCCTTATTTTAAAACCACTTAAATCACAGAAAATTGTGTTATAGCATGAAAGAAACTAATTACAAAAATATTTAATCCTAGGAGGGGTCAGACAAGGTAAACAAGATTTCTCAAAAAGGCATTAAGACTGTTTCAGATGTTTGTTTCCTTGTATCTGCTTCACCAGCAGTAGCAATGGTAGAAGCAGTGAATCCAAGTATTAAAGCTTTTAAAATGTCGTCCAACGGGTCAGAAGAAAATCTATATAAGTTGCTAAAAACAAAAATGGTTACCATCTTCTCTGCCAGTACCTGTTGTCCTTGAGCTGGGTCAAGACAGTCTTGGGGGGAATAAATTCACCTTGCCAAGTCCTCTAAATGTCATTACTTTGCCCAGGACTCACTATTTCAAATGAGATTGTCACCTGAGTCTTTTTTTTTCCATTATTTCTTTTTTCTTTTTAATAAAGGAAATACAGTGGCAGTCATATATAAGCCTTCTGGTTTTACTCAGCTTTGAAAGATTTGTTAAAAATTAATCCAATTGATGGGGTCCTTCAACACACCTGGAGTAAATTAGTAGGTAAGATTTCTATTTAATCCGCACTATCACATGGGTCATACCTATCTATATATCTAATTTCATGGTAATTATTCCAAATACAGAGCACTTCTGCCTATTCTTAATGAGAATTTTTAGTTTGTATTTAATAGATTCATACCTTGTGCAGTCTCAATTTACTCCTGCTGCATTTTAAAGCTTTTGCAGTGCCCACAACTAATAGCTGACCTTGTTTCAAAGTAGAGACTGAACTCCCTCCATCACAGGCACCAGTTTGTGATTTGTACAGAGGAAACATCTTTTCATGTAATTTGGTGGCACATCAGTGAGTACCGTAACAGCTTGCAATTCTCAGTCCATTTTTATTGAACAGTAGAAATTGAGCAAAGTAGGTCAGCATCATCCCCCCATAAGGTTTATCAGTAAGTTTCCGAAGTGAAAGCTCAAACGGTAGATCAAAGCCTCACCTACACTGACACACTCAAGGATCCCTCTAGGATGTGCTTCCTTAAGAACAGCTCTTGTTAGGTTCCATGGGAGCACAAATGAAACACTACTGCTTCCTTGTTGTTGTACGTTAGAGCTCCTTGAAAAACGCTATTATTCTCTCCAAAGATTGTAATTGAAAGTTATAAGTTATAAAAACTGATTTATTCTTGCTGAAGGACTATTTAAAATGATCTGAACTAACTGAAATTTAAAGTTTAAAAACCACATCAGTAGCTCTATCCTCAACGTTTATTTAAAAAGAGGTTTAGAATAGAGCAGTATGATATAATTTAAAAGTGAATTCAACAGTTGTTTTTGCTCCCTCAGAGAGCAGTTACCGCCTGTCATATAATTAAGTGAATATGTCAGTGACAGAATACACAAAGCAGCAGGGAGTACAGGAAAATACAGCGGCGTCCTGTATCCATAAGCCTTTCGGCTCAGCACAGCGAGAAAAACCTGTCTAATATATTAGAAAGAGAGAATTAAAAGGCATGATCAGAAACACAAGAAATTGCAAAAGGAGAGTTCTACCAGCACAGTGCATGCTGGGTGTGAATCAATCCAGACGATGCCCAGTGAATTTTATGACTAGTTACAAAACATGCTGCACACTTTATCTTAACACAAATGCTTGATCTCACATAAATTCAAGATTGATAAAAGTCAGCTAAAAATCATAGAGCACCTTGAAGAGCCACGTTGGGTGAAGAAAATGTTTGTGCAGCTCCATCCACACTGAAGACTTCACAATGGGCATTATCATTTCCATTACCATTTTCCTACGGTGCCATTTACCCCCATATTCTGTAAATAAACTTGTTGAATCTTATTTGTTTTTTAATCTATTGTTGAAATTCCTTAAGGACATTCAAGGGAAATGCCTTCATGAGCTTAGGTAAAAATTGCTGAAGCTAAAGGTAGAACTCCATCATAAAAGTTAGCAGGTGAGTAAAGTTAAATAATGCACTAAGTGCTGCTCAGGAGCAGAAACAATCCTTCATGGTCATGCCAGGCAAGATAAGCTCCGTGACAGAATACTAAACTCCAAAGCCATTGATTCCTCCCACCTCTTGCAATATTTGGGAAAAAGAGAATATATATTGAACAAACATACTGTTGGATGAAGGAAATTAAAGTACTTTTCCTCAGAGATGAGCTGCTGTTTCACCACCTGTGTTGAATTCCATCATCCAGCATCCAGAAGCAAAGAGCAAATTTTGGTCTAATTGCTGGGTTCGACACAGCGACGCTGCACGTGTAAGGAGATTTTTCTGGAAGCTTCCAATTATCGTGGGATTTTGCTTAGGGATTTTTTTGCACCGCTGATTAAAGATAATCATGAAAATAAACCTATGGCTAATAATTGTTGAAGTTGTAAGGGAATATATTGAGATGATTATCAACTTAATGAAGCTGGCATTGAAATACATTTTCCTGATCTGCTTACTCTGTGTACTGTGTCTTCTAACTGAATAATACGTTGTGTTTTTACTCAGTCTTGGTAAATAACAGACTGATCCCTCTTGTTTACAAATGACAGCAAACAGTCCCAGGAAAAATAATAAAACAAATAAGCACAACATGTGCTGTAGGAATCAGTCGCTTCAATCTCAGTAAAATAAGCTTTATAGAGTAAAGCTTGTTTCAACATACTTAAAATTTGATGCTAATTTGTAATTACAAACATAATTCTGAACTACTTACTAGTTCAAAACAATTTTGGGTGGAAATCTCATATGGATGCCTTTCTTTAAGTGCAAATCCACAATGATTGATTAAGAAAGTTGAGTCGTATACAACTTCTGGAAAGAAATATAAAGCAAATAGTCGAAAGGAGTCCACCTTCTGATCTCAATGAAGGCTGCCATCCCTGAGAATCTTTTGCAATGTATTTTTTTGTTCTGTCTTTATTTGCTACAAATATTGAGGCTGTGGCTCAAAGTTCCCCAGTTATTTAGGCGTGAATATCACACCTAGTTAAAGGCGCTTTCCAGAGCATTCATAAGAATTCTATGGTCTTAAGTAGATGTAGCCAGACTGGTAGAACTACTCAGGATCCTTTTGGTGTTTAAGCATGTTAAGTGCTAATTCCACTAGGACAAAGAATCAGATAGAAACAAACAACTCTAAAATAAACAAACAAAAAAACCACCCACAACTAATGTTCTTCTCCATTTGTAGAGTGCTCATCTGTATACAGATGAAATTAGCTGCTGAGTTCTGCAGATGATGTCTGTAGCAGTACCCGGCATAACTGTAAAATCACTTTGGTTCTAAATGCTTACAAATACTAATTAATCCTCACAGTATGTGAGGCATATGTGTAAGTATTAGCCTATGCCCTGAAGCAAGAGGTTTCATTACCTTAACCGTTACTTTAACATTAGATAAATGCCAGTAGTAAGATAGAGTGGTCTATAGACATTGAAGGGGTATCCTATAGCTAGAGCACTTGATATCAAAATCTTCCCAGAGAAACAATATTCCAAACACTGAATACAAACACATTTATTTAATTCTACTGAATATGACACTGATACAAGTAATAAAAAAGAGACTAATACGTTATGTCTTTCATGACTCAAACATTTTGTGCAAAACAGCATTTCTAATGCAAATAGCTACAAATGCTGTTCCAATTGCCAAGAAGATAACTAAGATGCACAGTTAGTTCTGAACAATCCTAACATTTCTGTAATTGGCTGATGTTGAATTATGAATTGTGATATGGCAAAAATGCCCAAGACATAGCAATCTTTACTTATTCATAACTGGAGAAGACTACAATTGAACAAGGAAGGTTGAAAGGAAAAAAAGCAAGTATCAAGTAACATAAAACACAATGCGTGTTCTGAAACAATAACGAAGTTATTCATAAACCAAAATGGCTTAAAACAACACTGATAGGAATTAACTGGCAACTAAATCTGCTCTTCTGGTTTGTTCTATTTTGAGCCATTCCAGAAAGGTTTCCATTTTAATTCTCCTGTTTATGATGCCACCAATTCTTGGCACTGCTTTTACCCATGTTAAAATACCACTGGTAGCACAGATTGGGGCTGTCTTGGAGGAGCTGGGTCCTTTGCTCTGTCAGCACACTGCAAAGAGACCCAGCGCTCTCATGGGTCAGGGTGTGGACTGCAGAGGAAATACATCCCTGCTCTAAGATTTCCGCACCCAAACATACTTCAGCCCCTGAGTACCTCTGCCCTGCACATCTTCCTTCCCTGTATGGCTAGCACAGCAAAATGATACAGTAAATACAATAAAATGATGCATGACAGATGGAAAATGATAGAAATACAAAGAAGTTGTAGAAAGAAATACAAAGAAGTATGACCGTACTAAAGGAGCATACAGTGGTTGGAACAGAGAAGATGTCAAAATGAGAATGCAAACCTTCAAAGCTCACACCAGTGTACTACACTTAAAAATACAAATTTAAGAAGCCTATTAAAATATTAGGTTTTATATTAGCATTTATAAAGCACGTGTTCAGAGTCCTTATCATAATTCTGGTAAATCCCTTTTGCAGTTTAATAAAAGATATTCAACACCTGCATGTGAGCAAAGACCCAATGGATTTTTTTTATTTTTGTTGAAGTATGGGAGTGAAAAAAATGCCACCCTTTGAAAAGCCCTTTGATGTTACAGAAAGAAAGGCTTTATTATTCTGTTATTTCAGAAGGATAAATGAAGCATCAGGGAATTAAAGATTTAAACTATTAGCAAATCATCTGCCATCTGGCTGGGAAGCTTAGACCTGTTGTCATACTGTTTGACCATGTCACATCATGCATACGTTCTTCGTATTACACCACATACAAGACAAAGCTATATACGATGTGTCATTTTGGCTCTTGGCGTAAATGAATCTGCCTGCTACAAACCTACCCCAGTCAAAACAGCAAAAAAGCACTACCTTAAATGAACATACCTATTTTACTCATAAAATGATTACATTTTGCTACTGGTAGGTGCGAATTTTATAAGACCAGATTAAGTGAGAATTCCATTGGGTACATCAGGCTTCAGAGCTGATGTCAAAAATCTCAGAGATCCTATAATTCAATTACTGTCCTCCTGTGAGCAACAGAAAATTCTAAGAGCTATTTCCCAACCAGCAAATCTTCTACTGATAGAATAATTTCTCTTCCATAAACGAAAATCAGAAGAAATAATATTCAGGTTCCTTATTCACCCAAGTACACCTCTATAGTTTTTATGAGAGAAAGTAAGTTGTATTTTGCACACTAATACCTCCCCACTTCATGCTTGGTTGTTTTCTGCTGCTGTTTTGCTGTTTTTTGTTTTGTTTTGTTGTTTTTGTTTTCCCTGTTCTGGAATTGCTTCCTGAATTAAAGTGGTTTCTCAAAGAGGCAAGAGGAGGACCTACTGGTATTTTACCTTTATGAATCCTGATTAGAGAACCTTCAGCACCATAAACTTTCTTTATTTAGTGAAATCAACACTGACAGTTATGGATTAAAAGTTATCAGGCCTTAAAACATTAAACTGTCACTTCTCTTTATCTCACCACAGCAAGGAGATCTCACAAACTCCCTGGTTTTATTAAATTATCAGTGACATGTTAGTTTATATCTTGGACTGGAATTTTAAATCATCAGCATACAGTGAAGGCCAATTTTCAAGATGCCTAAGATATTTCCACTTCTGTTGTTAAAATGTTTCTTAACAATATACTAATTTACTCTTCAGATAATGCTGTTGAAACTACAGTTGAAACCACTTTGGATATGGGACAGAAATAGTAAGTGACAAAGCATACAACCAAAGATTTAAAGCCTAGACTGGAAGCAAAGTTAGAATTGCAGTTTCATTTTGTCATCATCAAAAGTTAAATGACACAGTTATTCACTAGAAGATAGTTAATTTATGAAAATTTGTCCAAGTAAGATCCAGTAGCTGACAAGGGAAGGGGATATGTCTGAGTTGGGAACAGTCTGAGAACTTGTCTGGGGCGATAGTAACAGAGAAGTTTCAAGGAGCTCTCAGACAGAAGCATCAGGAGGATTTGAGCCCTAGACCAGGAGATGAGCTACCATCTTAGGAAACAGGTTATTCTGGACGTATGACTTTGGAGAGTAAAATCATTGGGATAGATCACCAAGGGACAAAAGTGTACCTGACATCTTGTAAGTGGAAGCCTCCACCCACATGTTGCCTCCCACGAGGCAAGTCATTTCTCCATTCACTTTCATCACAGTCCTAATTAAAAGAACAGAGATGATGCTTTACGGAAATGTCCCTTATTGACTGCATATGTTAGAGATTATTGATATTTTCTCTCTCCTTGACCACAACATTTCTGTTAAGTTGTGAAAAAGTAATAATAAAATTGTGAAAAAATAAATTGAAATGTACCTAGGTTTTTTTTTTTTTTTAAGTGTATTATGCATGAGCTTCTCATTGCAATATCTGTTGGGTAAACAGAAAATGCAGCTGTATAACCACCACCACTGAAATTTGTAAGTATACCAATAAAGTCTGCTTCTTGCGGCTGCTAAGGCCAGTCTCAGTTCCCATGGAAACAGATGATGGATTGCCAAAAATGTGTTTTGATGTTTAAAATAATCAGTGATTCGAACTAGTGATTATTATTAAAGTATTGCACTTTTCTTCCAGTGAAGAAGTATTACTCTGGGAGTAAGAACAAGAACACATAGCAGCTGGCAGACAGCAGAAGAGATGTTAAAATTCCTGCAAGTGGTATTGGTTGCTGATGAACAACAGCAAATACAGTTTTTATTGGAAAATTATCGAGCAAAATCTAGAAAAAACTGTACTTTCAAAAGAAAATAGCCTATGAAATTTTGCAGAAAAATACATGAAATGGTGTTGTACAGAACTTAGCTTCAATGCTTTCAAGTGCTTTTCCCAAATAAGGTCTTCCTTGTATCTCTACTTTGAGAATTCAAGTATCTTGAATAGATAAGACAGAAATTGCCAGAACTCGTCTAAACTAAATCTATAACCAAAGATCCTTCCTCTCTTGCTTTTTAAGCTATGCTTGTATTGGTCAACAACACACCTAGTTCCAAACTGACAAATACCCACAACAAAGTCAAAACAAGGCCAAGTGAGTTGTACCAGTGATAGATGGGTATGGCCAGAGGGAGGAGTGTCTGGGAGAGAACAGAGGCAACATGAAGACAGGGATGGGAGTTTGGATTAGGAGGAACAGTAAAATTTGGGGGGAAGAAATTGGAGAAACAATGAGACAGCTCAAGGAACAGGGACAGGGATTCCCCTGATCTGGGGAGGTTGGCTTTTGTTCCTAGTTTCACATAAGAGGCATGAGTATAGGCTATGCTTTCAGGACACTGTCATTCCCTCTCCCGTGTGAGTGGAAGCTCTAGACTGGCTCCCAGATCAAGTTTTCCCAACGCTTCCTCATGCACTCTCTCTCTCTTGTAAAGTCTGGGACCATTTTGCCAGGCCATGCCAGCTCACGAGTCCCTCTTTGCCTTTTTTCCTCCATCAGGTTGGACAACACACAATCTGCTTCCCACCCAATGCCCTCAAAACTTACACATGCTCTGCCTTGACCCAGCTGTGGTTTCCCTCAGTCAGTCTGACATGAGGTATCAGCAGAAAGGGAGGAGAGGCATGGCCCTCCTCCACCATTTCCCGTCCTCATCCCTTCCCCTTGCCATGATGTGATGCCAAGTAGGCTGTCCCTATTCTGTCCCCACCATTGTAGCATGATTTTAGAGGGTAAAG
>PPHD01006659.1:0-24194 GCA_002909625.1 Bambusicola thoracicus
CCAGCCCTCTGATCATCTTAGCGGCCCTCCTCTGGACTTGTTCCAAGAGCTCTGCGTCCTTCTTGTGCTGGGGGCCCCAGGCCTGGACACAGTACTCCAGATGGGGCCTCACAAGAGCTGAGTAGAGGGGGACAATCACCTCCCTCTCGCTGCTGGCCACTCCTCTTTTAATGCAGTCCAGAACACAGTTGGCCTTCTGGGCTGCAAGAACACACTGCTGACTCATGTCCAGCTTCTCATCTACCAGGACCCCCAAGTCCTTCTCCACAGGGAGAAGGAGCTAGACAACAAGACTTCCAGCTATCAATTGCTGTTTGAAGTTGGATAAACATAATGAGATTGGCATGGAGGACACTCTATCAACACTGAAAGGATCAACATAGCATACAGAGAAAAGCACTTCTGGATATCAAACAAGACTTTTCCCACATGTATGAGAAAATGCAAGAAAATAGATGAATTTAAATCAACCCGCATAAACAAAACATAAAATGCTGCAATAACCATCACGATATCTATGATTAACTGTAACATCAGAATTTCTCCATGCTCTCAGTCACAAGGCACGCAGTTGTCCTAGAAAAGACTAAAGGAGCAATAAACTTTACTGTAAGGATATTTCACAGGAAAAAGATCTTTCAGATACACACAGTTGGGTTTTGAAAGTGCAATGGAGCATCTGCCTCGGCATGCTTTAGTCTTCCTGACTACCAACAATGTTTTCAAACTTGGCTTCCAAAGGTGTCTTTGAATATGACTCTTTGGCTTTGTAATTTGCTCTCCAGTACAATTAAGGAATAGGAACTATGAATATATGTGTAGATATATGATATCAGATACATATATGAAGACGTTCCTGGCTGGGTGAATTGGAGATGAGGGGTTACAGAACCAAAATGCTTACAGCTACACGAGACAGCTGCAAAACTTTTGTTAATAAAACCTGCCTATAGCAGTCTGATTCTCAGCATGTCATGCACTTGTCCTGCACAAAGACTAATATAAACAAACAAACAAACAGTGGCAGTTAAAAATCCTTGATGAATTAAGTGACCATCAGATGCAACAAGCAAACACATCCAAGGGGCTGTGTGCGTGCTCAGTAGTGCTCAGCAGAGTTCAGCACAACCAGCAAGCATTGCCTGACACACAAGATAGGGAGCTCTGCTGCCACCACTACTCTCAAAGGTGATTCTGAGTAAACACAAAGTTTGATAAACCCCCTATTGGAGTTTGACCTCATGTCTTGCAACAATACCTGTGAGATAAGACTTGCCCTTAGGAAGGCTTGTGAGCAAATTGCAGCACCTCCCAGAGCCGGCTGAGAAAAGGAAGAGGCGGAATGCAGATGTCATACTCTCACACACTTTTCCTTCCACTTAGGGGAAAAAAAAAGCACTGAGAAAGAATGTTTGCTGAGGTGGGAGGGGGTACTGGCATTTTCCTGTTTTGCTGGTTTTGATGTAAAAATTCCCCTTTTGCCTTAGGAAAAAAAGAACAATCCACAGCATTTGTTGAGAACTTTTTGTAGGAAAAGCTCTGTGTATGGTAATTTTTGTAAAGTAAACCTCAGGTTTCCAACCATCTCCCAGCAGTAACGTTTAGCATTAACAGATGTCTGGCGGTGATCTGCCTGAGACAGTGAACTAGTTCTGTATGGACACCAAGAAAAAGCATGTAATTTTTGCTTCATGTAATGCTTTCCTCCAGACATCTCGGATTTGACTTCCACCATGCCATTACTGACCACTTTATCTTCCAAGAAGCAACGATCACGCTTGAAGAGCAGACAGGACTCCTGGGCAGCACAATCTGCTTTTCCAGAGCCATAGCTTAGCTGTAAGAAGTACTGGATAAAGGTATTTGGACTGGTGTTATAAATAGGAGAGATTTCATTTGTCAGCGTGCAAGCCTTGCTTATAATAGCAACGGCCTTGATGGTTGCAACCTTGAATGCATTAATTCGGTCTAGGGAAGGAACTGAAGATCCAAAGCAGATAATTAGTCCAAAGATAGCCATCTTAGCTGTTAACGTTAGAATGGCTGCAATCTCATATTGTGGTTTAGATATCTCCCTACACTTTCCTTTCCACTCTTTACTGTTATCTTCACAGATGCCCTTTATTTCCATATTGACTGCTCTACAGAACTGCTGCCCATCTATTCAGTTATCATTACATAAGGCCCGGAGGCAGGCTTGACAAAGTCGGCCTATAACTGAATGTATCTCCAACAGTCGAGCATTCCTTTTCCCCCTGCCAATTCTCCACATCATGCAACATTTTAAGTTATTAAATTCTAAATAAAGGAGATTAAGAATGCCAAATTCTCTTCTGTGCTAAAAATGGTAATCAATATTTGTCAAGACAATAATGCCTTTAGGGCCAGAAGACCATTATTCTCCAGACTTTTTTTCTTTTTAAAGACACAGTTAATGTTTTCCAGTAACTGTTGCATCAGGTCCAAAAGTTCTGGTTGAATTAGGGCATTTCAATTATCACACCAAAGCAGGCATGCTTCTCTCTCAAAACAGAGAAGTGTTTTGCCTTAATAATGCTGAATTTGTGTGAAATACACTGCTTTTCTATTCAAAACAACAGAGTTCATATTAATTATGGGGTGAGCAACATATGCATCTATCAGCAAGGCAGCACTCCTTCTCTTAAAATATCAGAGGAATTTGATACGTATATACTTAAGCTATAACCTCAATTCCCATCAATCACTATTTTAATCAATTTTGCTCTGAGATTTTTATTTTTATATATATATTTTTTTAAATAAGAAGATGGGTAATTGTTCTCCGTGCAATTATTTTGAGATCCACATTTATTACAAAAAAAGTAATTAATGTCTGTGTGCAGCGAATCAGACTGGTATTCAGGACAAGCCTTGTAAACACACAGAGAGTGGGCAGAGAATGTTTATCACAGTATTTTCCATTTTTATGAGGATGCAGTTGGTTATTATGACAAGGTGAAAGGTCTCAAAGCCTTCATTTTTAGGCCACAGGTGTTCTTTGTAGAGGGTTTTTTTTAATAAAGAGTATTATTAGTCCTTTAAATTAGCTCTTATTGAAAGTTACCACATCTGCGTTATGTGGTAATGAAGCCAGGGGGAGGTCATAGCAGGGGACTTGTGCTTGAAGAAAACATCTGGACATTGCTTTGACATTCACTAGCAACTTCTTGTATTTTATTAAGTAAGGAAATAATACTGAAATCGAATGCAAGACTCGAACGGTAAATAATGAAATGAAAATACGAGACCTTCAAAAAACCTAGCTGTGAAAAACAAACAAAAAAACTCCCCCTTCTTTGACTTGCCTCTGTGAACTCTGATGAGATTAATTACCTGTGCAAATGGCACATCAGGTAAAAAAAAAAAAAAAAAGAAGAGGTTCAGTGAGTACTTAACTCCTGTCTGTAACACCACCATCATTCCATCTTGCACAGGAGCAACTACCGTCATCTTCAATAGAAGATTGTTTGTACTGTAAATTTTGTTGGCTGTGATTTTGTTTACTACATCGTTTCAGAAGAAGGTGCAGTGACTCTGGATCATCCTCGATATAGGCTGCACAATTTCTTCCTTTGCTTCCTACTGGCTGATAGAAGCAGAGGCTTTGTTTCCTACGCAGCAATTAACGCTTATCTCTTCCAGTGACGGAGTAAGGAAAAGTCTACTTGCAACAAAAGTAGGATTTTAAAGTTTGCAAAGCCCCCAAGAGGAAGATGCTGAGTAACTGCAGCACGGTTCGTAATCATCACGGCTGACAACTCAACATTTAGGAACTATCGCATTAGGAAACTTGGCTGGGACAGACAGTTGTTCAGCTCCATAGTGCATGCAGTGAGGAATGTTTATAGGGTAATGTTTACAGTACGCAGCAGAAATCCTAAACAGTGTGGTACCCACGCTCACTATATTTTCTTGTTTGAAGTGCTTGCCTACAAACGCAGACCACATTTCTATTCTGCTCAAGTTCTTACACCGCACTCATCACCGCAGTAACAGAGCATCTTCCAGTCCCACGGTCATCTGTCATGTCGTTTGTTCTCGCAGGCAGAGGTATGCATCAATCCATTGTTTTAATGCCAATTTTCTGTTCGGTTTTAATATTAAACAACTTTTCACTGACACTTCCCGCACAACGTATGCCCTCTGGAAAGTTATTATATTCCCGGCCAGAAAGCCCAATGAAAATTCTAAAGGCTTATTTATAAATGCGTTTGGTTATAGCTATATGAAATGATTACAGATGAACTACGCTGCAGCTCAGTCCTCCCCGCCGCAATCACAATAGCTGCAAATGAAGTTCACGGTACTGCATGACAACATGTTCTAGAAGAAGATCATTTCCCATGAATGTAACATACAAATATTAAGACAGGACACCAGACTTCTTGTTTTTTTTCCCCTTCCCACTGGGCGTTTTATTTTAGAGCATTTGCATTAGGTAATCAACTGAAACACTTCAACAACAGAAAGCTGGCAGCATAATAAGGAAAAATGGAGATTATTTCTCAAACAGCTGTGACAAAATGGTTTCAAGTTGGAATAGTATTGCACAAACGAATCAGTTTACGGAGAGTGAGAGGGAGCGAGCATCTTCAACATGGATTGTGAGGAAAAAAGGCACTATTTAGCTGTGTGTGTATTTAAAAAGAAAAGAGTCATGAAGAACAATCCATGTTTTTCGAAATTACATTCAGTACTACTTTAGAAATGCTCACAAACCTGTCTCTTTATCTCTTTTTTTTTTTTCTTTTTTACAGAAGCTACAGAAAGCTGCTGATGTAGATACAAGACAGTACAAGGGTATAAACATTTATAATTATGCTCCAGAAAAGTCTTCACGAAGAGGGCTCTTCCTATAAATACTGCTGCAGAGGCTACCTAGTTGCATAGGCTCCAAGTAAAGGATGCATCCATGCAACTCAGTAGCGCCACAGTTTCTTTATCTCTAGTAGTCATAAAATAAGCTCTAATTTTGAAGAGCTAAATTGGCAGTGCATTTGAATCAGGTTTTTCCACTGACTGCAAAGCAGCACAGTTCAGTCAGCATCATCCATATGACTCGTGTCACATACTCATTTAGCAACACTAGGTAATCTTAATGGAAAATGTTAACAGAATTATAACAGAAAACAACTGAATTTTCCCTGATATTAAAATAAGACTGCTCTGAGATCATAAACAAGGAAATGTGTATTCCTGGAACACAAAAATAGCCACGTATAAGGCATTTCAAATGACCTGGATGGACTGCTTCTTCCTTTGTCATACTGTATAGCAATCATTTTTTGTGCCCGTTTGAAAATGAAGTTATGATCACACCATTAAAGACTGTATGAAAAGAAAGCCAGAGTGAACCGGAATTTATACAAATAGGACCTCCCACACCCTAGAACCATGCCTGCTTGTAGATGCACGAGAAAACAGGAATTAAATTCTTGCGTGGATGCAGAATTACTATGGGAAGGAGCAAAGAACACTGTTGCTCTCCTGTCAGCACTGCCCCGTATATCTCAAGTGCTCCAGGCATGCTGGAGTTATGGCTATGTAGTTGTCAGCACAGCTGAACCAAGTGCCATATACTGACAACCATGAGTTTCAACAGGGCTAGCTTTTTGCACAAAATCTGAATGTTTGTTTTGTACAAACAGTATGGAACAGTGTAACAGGATCTCCTCTCAGCTATAATTCTGAGGATTTCAGCACCTTTCAAATGAACTTAGCCCAGCAAAAATCAAATCTCACTCCTGTGCAGAGTCTGCAGTGACTTCAGTTAAAAGATCTGTGTTCAGGAGGCTGCACAGTAAGTCTACTGAACCTGCAATAACAGAAGTCTGTGTATTGCTGCTTTTCACGTTAACTCATTCAGGGGAAATGCACAAGATAAATTCTGTTCATATACTGCAAAATATTTTGAATGCCAACAGACAGCAGGTTATTCATAATTCTTAAAGCTCGCTTTCCCAAACTCTCTGCTTTTAGGAAATCAAAGTTGGACAGTTCTTATTTCAGAAGAGTCCAAAAAAGTTCCCAGCTGACTGGATGGCAGCAGTAGATAGAAAAGCAGACATCTGCCTCCTTTCCGTGCTCCACAGACAGTAATGTTTTCAGAGCACACCTAAAATGATCACCTCTCCTTTTGTAGCTAGCTTCTTTTTAAAAACACGTAAGCTCGTTTGCCTCCACCCTGTCAGTTCACAGCAAAGAAGGAAGTAAATCAAATGTCTTATATGAACTATGAAAAATATATTGCTCTCTGAAGTAAAAAATAAAGTGTATTTTTCTACTGTTACTGAGGGCTCCTTTCAGAAATCTTAAATCCTGGAGGGAAAAAAAAGAAGAAAAAAGAAAAAATGTTTAACATTGCTTATGAAATAGAAGACTTCCATAGATTGAATAGGCTTTGCCTACTGTGTTCTTGTCAATATAGATGTATTTGTATAAATACCTTTTTCATTACTTGGGTGAATGTTGTATTTTCACTCAGTAAATGCTGCTGTTCTCTTAAAAAGGTGCTCTTCTGAAAAACTTTGAAGACAACTCAAGAAGGTAAACCAATCCAAATTATAACGAAGGAAAACAATTTAGTCAATCCATCTAAAACAGAACTATCACTTAGTAGATAATCTTCACTGGGATTATAAATATTCCTTTAATTTTATAACAGAGCAGTAACTTTTTTTGGAAGCTTTTAGATCTCCATTTGCTACTACTTATGTACGACTCCTCAGCCCCTTCCTTTAGCTAGGGAGCATGTTTCCATGTGTGAACGCATTCCCAAGCATGTTGGCATTATTAATGACGTCAGTAGAGACAAACTGGAACAGGAAATCTTATGCGGGGCTCACACTATATAAATGGTAAGCTACCAGAAGGAACTTCCCTGGTTATTTGGGAAGAACAATGAGGTCTATTTTTGAAATTCAAAAAGAAAATCCAAGAAAACAAAGAAAACACAAGATGTACTTGACAGTCTCTCATTATCCTGTCCGTAATTGGACTGTTGCTTTTGGCTGCAGACACCCCGCTCACAGACCATTTTCCATTTCCTTTGTTTTCATTACAAGAACAAGCTGACTAAAGAAACTCCACTTGGTAATTTTAAACTAAGCCTTCAGCATCATCCCTTAGGAATTAAAACCTTTACAATCCCCAACCCTGTTTTTTTTTTACTCCTATCTTTGTCTCCTCTGTGCCTTCTCTCCTGTCAAACTGAATGAAAAGCACTTTAAGAAAAGGCAGGTGTAAGATGTGTAAATACTCGTATTTAAGAAAATCCAATAGGAAACGAATTCTTATAGTTCTCCACTGCCGTTTGCTATAATGCAGTGGCCCCAAACATCTGTTCTCAAATTTCAATTTACTTGATCTACCAGGTGTTTCACATTGTTAATAACGGCAACTCACAAATTTACAATAGTCACATAAGGCAGTTACATAAATACAATTATGTCAAGTTCACTGCATCTTTCTCAATCAGACTACACATCACATTTGTCTTCTTTTCCTCTTAATACAACAAAAGGATGAAAGCTACGTTTCTGTAAAGAGAATCCCTGGACAACATTCTAGTTTTAAAGTCATAGAGGTCACTGAAGTGCATTTCAGCAATATCCAACAGTTAACTCAACCAGGAAGTGTATGTGACGTCTTTTTTGCTTTACACGTAACAGAACCGGTGCAAAAAAAAAACCCACTTCAAACAAGTTACTTTAAACCTTTTGGTCCAAATACATAAAATAAGCAGTATTTACAGCATTTTACTCCTCTTGTAAATGCAATGCTTTAAAACACATTATAAAGCACCTTAGTAAAAATATTCTACAGGTAAAAGTATTGAAGTAGTAGGAAAACCCTAACCATACCACAGCTCACTAGTGGAGTCATAATATGGATTCACCAATACCTCAGCTTACAATAATTACAAAGAATCCATGGAGGAACTGTATACTGATTTTGCTATTTTTATACCACTGTGTAAGTGCTGACTATAACTGCAGACAAAACCAACTTTCCTTGCAGTTTTCCCAACCTCAGTCAAGTGGTGGTGGGCATAAAACACAACGACAAAAAAATCCCACTGCTCCGATTCTTTAGCTTTTTACAATCTTCATGTGGAAATGATGTTTTAACACTAACGATTAGTCATAATTTCTTTTTAATAAAACCACGAATATAAATGTGGGCAATTCCAGCGGCAGCAGCATTTCTCAGCAGAACATGATTAACTATCCCAATCAGCATCGCGTGACGCGATTCACAAAAACAAAGCACAGATGTCAACCAGTTATTAACACTACTCATATAGTATACAACCAAGATTTCCATGTTGAAAGCTGGGAAAAATGACTTCCTCTTCACAGAAGTATAAATGAAAATAAATTGCTCTGAAAATTAAAAAAGAGCATTAACAGAAGCGGTTTTTTTTCTTTATATTTTCAACTAGAACTGCTGTGTGTTAATTGCTCCAAATTAAAGTGAAGATTTCCTCAGGTAAAGGGTATTAACTCCCACTGAAAGTATTAGTTAGATAAAAGACATGAAGCTTTTGCTTCTGGATTACCAACATGGTTAGTCAGTATCCAACGCCCTGGAGGTGATCCACAGCCCACTTTTCTCGGACCTATAGAGAAACATCTTGGAGGTCTAACAGGCAATCTAGTTTCCATGGCTGAGGACTAAGATGATGATGTGACCAAAGATATAGGTCCGTAAATCTGAAAGTATTATGTTCTTAGTTTGATTTGGGGTAAATCTTTTCATAGAAAAAGTTTTGAGCCAGGATATACAATTCTCCATCTTTTTCCCGGACTGCGTGTGCTCTGACAAACTGAAATTGCTCCAGTGCAAATTCATAGAACTCATTCTCCATTTTCCAGATTTCAGACTGTTGCAGCTTGGCAATAGTTTCTTTTGTGGGAAGTTTTTTCTCGGTTGTTTTCCTAAGATGAGACTTCTTTCCTAAATGCAAAATGAAAGCAATAACTTCACTTTAAAGTTCACGTGATGAAAAAATGTAAACAGTCCTTTTATTTACAGTTTTACACTCTCAGTATGCCGATAAACTGTACTGGAAGTGACACAACTTAATCCAGAGTTTATTAACACAATATGTGGGGCTGGAACACTGCGGTCCCTCACTAAACGTTAATGAATTTTGGATCAGTTCTTACAATTCTTTCTTCTTGGCCTAATAAACCCAGCGAATGAACATTTCATTCAAGGAACAGGATTACTTCACATAATTGTACTTGGAGCAAGATTAGTCCTACAGAATTAATTATTTAGATGTTAATCTGGTATCAAATGTTAAGAGTTTTACAAACTGCAGAGCCAGATACTCCTCTCATTAGAGAAAGATGACAAAAGTGATGACAGTACTTTCCTTAAGCAGCACTATCTGCTGCTTTATATTAAATTTAATTATATTGCATTTGTCAATACTACATAAGTTGCATGGCCAGCTCCCAGAAAGTGAGCTGTTATCTATATATACATCTCATTATGATAGAAATACTTGGACCTTTGTATCCCAAGTAATCCAATGGTTTGGGGAAGCAAAACAATCTTGCATCGAGAATGCTTTCATGTAGAAAGAAATCAATTCACAGAGAACCTAAACTGCAAATACTGTGTGAAGGGCAGCAGTCTATGTGCAGGCAAAAGGTGCAGAGAAAAGTAACAAAGCCAATCAAAGATGTAAAATAGTTTCAGCAGAAGAGAGGACTTGGGTCAGAATTCTTCAGCACTTTCCCCAGGATTGTTGTCAGTGTTGTGGTGACTTTCTGAGGACTTTTTAAAAGTCAGCTGATGGAAGAAAAACTCTGCAAAGAACAAAAGTTACCCTCCAAAGTGCATTTTGCTCACTGTTGGGAACTGATGATAACCAGTCGTGATGACTGTCGTATGCTTGTCCTATTCTTACACATTTCTGCTGACGTGAGCTAATGGCCACCTCCAGAAACCAGACACTGAGCTTTAAGTATTTAATTAAGTATTCATGAGCTGTATGGATCCTCAGTCTGACAAAGAGATCCTATGATACGCCCTGTATAACAGCATTCAGAGTTCTCCACAAAACTCATTTTTTCTGAATACAATGTGTAGAATTTTTCATGTTAACTTCCCAGTTTATGTGCTATTATTTTGCTCTCTGTGCCCTGACCTTTCTTAACTAAATTATCCAGAGGCAGTCTTCAAACCTTCTTCTGCATTATCAGTGACTGATTTTAAAAATGCTTGAGCTAAGGAGAAATTACTTCAGTTTTTGGAATCACTGCACTAAAAGCAAATTTAAGGAAGCCACTTGAACAAAAAACATCTGTTTTTGCATTTAAAATTCATTTTTCTCCCACTTCATTACTTGAAGATCTGAATTTTCATTTTGAACACAGGTGCTTTCTTGTTGTTGCTGTTTTTGAAATGAAAACCCATCTAAAACAAAACTCATTTTGCACAGTTAACTATGTTGTACCAAGAACAGAATTTCAACAGGGCTTCCTAGGAAACAGAAACATTCCACTCCCAACCACTTCACATAGCTGAAACCCTAGCAAGACCTTTCAAAAGTGTTCTGACAAACATCTGCCCCAATTTCCTAAGTATATATGTTGAGTGTCTGTGATTTGCAAATGTGGCACCCTTAATACAACTGCTTTTACCCCAGTCTTAAGTGTTACAAATTGTGTAAGACAGAGAGTTTTCTTAAAAGAGTCCCTCTCTTTTGTAGGAACATAATTCAACTGAGAGGCAAACTTCATGGACTTTTAAAACCATTCATGTAGATTTAAATAATTCACATTTTAAACGGTGATAAGAGGATGGAAGGGATATAGAAATCAACCACTTCAATACCTGTCCGGTACAGTTCTGTGGCACCCCTGAAGAACCGGGGCAAAGCTGCCTCCAATAACATGATGAAATCTTCAAGCTCTTCAGTAACTCCCACGAGGAAGTATTCATTAATCAGGTTGTACTTGGCTTGTTCCAAAGCCCATCTGCTTCCCACATTCCTAAAATGGCAGAGGACAATTACAACAAGTTCCGATGTAAGCCAACAATCCTTGGTCCCTAGATGAAGATTACTTCCTAACAGGACATTTATAGAAGAAAGGCAAGATGTAATTATTTCTACCTTTATTTCCCTTTCCCATTTCTATTATCCGTGCTCGCATCTAAAATTTCACAATGTATGCTATGTGGTTACTGTCTCTATTACTGCAATTTTCAGACGATTTGCATTTTCTTCACATTCACATTAGATACCACAAACAATCCTGGTAAGAATACACCTCTTTCGCATCCTATAAGCCTGATTGTGTACTAGAAAGTCACTGTAGTTAATGGGAGGACTTCCCTTTTGAGCAACAAAGAGAAATTGAACTAACATTTTCCTCCTTTTTAGCTCTAGTCAGGGTGAAAAATACAGGTTCAGACTTCCTTCTTTCTTTCTCTGCTTGTCCACCTGTCTGACCAACAGGCACTGAAAGATGATTTCCCAAGTGATCACTTGCTTTGCTTATGGTAAGTTAATTCCATTTGGATGAACGGTACCTGTGATAAATAATTCTCCTTGATTTCACTCACAATCCTTCAAATCACTTTTGTGTTGGTTTTGTTATTTCATATATTACTATTTGCTGTATTACATAGTACTAGAAAGCAATTATTTTATGTGAGCAAGCAATTTTCTAATTTTGGTTTGCTAAACAGTTCTTTAAAGTCTGAGCCATTGTTATAAAACATCTGCATTGACAGATGGACACTATTTGCTTTTCTTTCAGTTACTGCTGTGTAACATTGACTACAGGATGTCTGGGAGAGGTTTAAGTAGACAAATTTATCCAGAACTCAAATACTTCATCCTTCTCAAAGACACTTGGAGCTGGAACCAAGTATCCACACTGAGAAAGACAGCCTGATGGAACAGAGAAATTTAAAGATTCCAAATCTACAAAAAATAATTTTAAAAAAATGAAATCATTTGTTTTTCTCCAGAGCACTGCTGATACAGTATTCTAACATACTGCCTTCTTAGAGTGCTGCAACACTGCTTCAGTAAAGTGCTTTTCAAAGCGCCTTCAGAAGAAAACACATCAGTAAAGTACCTGCTGCTAAACTTCATCCAGTTCTTCACGCTTTCCCCAACTGCACTACACAGTCAGATTTGTTAATATCGGATTTGAGTGATGACAAACACAACTAATGTAAGCCACATTTATCCCCCTACCAGCACTCGGAGCTGTGGCCACAGAAGAATGGAATCTGAAGCCAAAGTTTCTCTGGAGCACAGTCTGACCCTCCAGCTGCCACACATTCATCAAAGGTCTGGAACAGAGACAACACGGAGCTGAGTATGTGTATAAAGCATCTCGACCTTGTTAGCTGCTAGATGTACTGGGGACCGAAAAACACAAGATATGCAAAGGAAAAAATAAACTAATTGTTTCAAGTCCTGCCCATACAGTATTTTATTGGGAGGACCTCACTGTCCAAATTAAAATAGTGTTTGGAAAGCCTTTTATAAATTGAAGTAATCAGCAATTGGATCTTACTTGTGCCCCTCACAAAGGCTGTATATCAAAGCAAGCAAAAACAGGCATTAAGTGCTGGTATTGGCATTTTTCCATTACGACAGAAGTTACTGAACATACAGTGTCAAATGTCACCGGGACTCATGCAATACTGGAACAGCTGGATCCTCAGAGCATAGAACACCATGCCATTTGTGCTGTAGATTAAAGTATGTTCTATTACATTTCAAATATTATGACAAAGAACTAATCAGAAGTGAAAGAAAGTTGTTCACTGGGTAACTGAACATTCCAAACAACAGCCCTGTACGTGGGCACGCAGCTGTAGCAGCACAGTTTTAATTACAGTAACAGAGTTACAATAAAAACCCCATTAGCACTGTAAAGAATTTCTAAGTATTTTTTTTGGTCAGCATAGAAAATAACATCACACAATATTTTTAATCAAGATGTGAACTACTTAACGGGGATATATATATATATATTTTAATCTAATAACGAGTAAGTGATCACACAGACAAATTTTTAGATTATTTTTTTCTGTGCAATTACAATTTTCTATTCAAACCAGGAAAGCAAAAATGCATTTGTTCAATTCTTCCATGTTAGAACAAGGGCAGCATCTTTTGCTTTTATTTTGAGGTAAGGATCCCAAAGTAATGTGAAAAATGCAAGGATACCATACAAAACAGGGATTAACCTCTGGTGTCTTCTGAACTGCGCTGAGTATCAAATAGCTGATTCGTGTCACACATCTCAGATGAAGACACGGTTTGACTAAGAAAACGGGACATTGGTATGCATTCGCTAGAATAGTCCTCCAGAGGGATTCTGGTCTGATTCACCACATAAGTTTGGTCTGATTTACTCATAAATTTATAGCATCAACATTACCTAAAAATTAAATTGTTTAAATGCATCTCCTAACCTACAAATGAATATACCAAATATGGACTGGCCCCAGTCAAAAGAATAGCTCCCATTGCTTATTGTTGGATATTTTATAGTTAGAATGTGTAAGAGAATGCAACTACTTTTTTCACTAAGATGATATAGAAGTTCCCTTCCTCACGTCCTCCTCCACTGATACCTTCACTGCTCCTTCCAGAAACTTTGGGAAATACTTTACAACCTCTGTTCCTGGAGCCAAGCACACTGTAACCTTTCAAGTACAGAGGTATAGGAAGAAAACTAAGAACTCTCCCACATATATGGTGTGGTACGGATGGGGAAGGTTAATGGTAAAATGAATACTGAGGTTTCACCTAGTGAAGGCACATCTGAATTCAGATGTTTAAACCATATTTTTGACCTTCCCTAATTTTAACATGAAGAGCTATCAGTGATTCTGTGTTAACAGAACCAGAAGGTACATCAGTCACTGTTACAGACACTGCATTTGAATCAGGCTACTGTTGAACTTACTGAATTTTTACCTAATATGTGAGAATGACACTGTCTGTACACATACAGCTCCATTGAAACACTGTGGAAAAGTGCATTACCTGATCCAAAGACAGTGAAAGAAGCCCTAAGACCCAACCACAGTATCACAGAATGGCCTGGGTTGGAAGGGACCTCAAGAATCATGAATCTCCAGCCCCCCTGCCGGGCAGGGCCACCAACCACCCCATTTACTAGACCAGGTTGCCCAGGGCCTCATCCAGCCTGGCCTTAAACACCTCCAGGGACGGGGCATCCACAACCTCTCTGGGCAGCTGTTCCAGCATCTCATCACTCTCCTTGTAAAGAACTTCCCCCTAACATCCAACCTAAACCTTCCCTCTTTCAACTTAAAACCGCTCTCCCTTGTCAATTCACTTCCAGTGAACTAGAGATGCTTGCAGGACAAGTTACGTCGGTATGTCGGTGACAAAATAAAATAAAAAAGCAAGCAAGCGAACAAACAGATTAACGCAGTGTGGAAATCCAACACAGTTAACTTCAACGACGGCTCTGCCGGCTCCGCCTGTGCCGGAAGGGGGCGCCAAAGGCCGGGCAGGGGGTGCGCACGGCGGCCCCGGGCTGCGGCAGGAGGGGATCAGCGCCTATCTCCTGCGTTGCTTCTTGTTGCCACGGGTCAGAACATCGTGTATTACAAAGTGTACTTTACCTTCTTATCCCCCTGTTTTCTCCTCCGTAGCCCTGGTCTGTAATCGTCTCCAAAGCGCAGAAAGTAATAATAAGAAACTAGCCGTTCTATGGGATCTCTTATGACGTTTATGTAAATGGGTTTCTTTTTAACACCAAATCTAAAGGAAAAGAGGGAAAAAAAAAAAGTCTTTTAAAGGTGAAATCGAAGCTTCTCATCTAATACTTAGGAGCCAGGCTCTATGACACAATGGAAACCGACCTACAGAGCAGGTGCTGGGGAGTGGAAGCTTAATGCTCCTTCCTCCCCCACCCAGGGCAGGGCGTGGATGTGAAAGTCAGTTCAATTTCAGCTCTCAGTGACCATTTTCTACTTATTTAATGAAACAAAATGGAAATACTCTCGCACAGCAGACACTGAGCGTTTGCACAGCTATCCTGACTCCAGAAACGCCTCCGTTAGTCTAGCAGCTATAGATTTATTCATAATGAATAGACAGTGGGCACCGAGTTCCTGCCTCCTGCTGCTGCCCTGCCAACCCACGCTCTGCAGTGAGGAAGGGCCCTCCTGGCCGGGCTCCAGCTGTTAAAGACGTGAACTCTTGGCAGCAGAGACAGCTCTGAGCCCACCCACTTACCGGGGCTGATTCTGTATGGCTCTGCTTATTAAGTACGAGCTTAAGGCAGTGTCTGTAACCATACCGATTACTCCATCAAAGATATTTCTTCTTCCTCAGACATCTACCTAAGCTGACTTTTATTTACTGAAGCACAAAGTAGAACCGTGATGAAATGAGCCGGTGAGCTCACGGGACACGTGAGAAATTCGAGTCCCCTCTGAAAATCCCCACTAAGCACCGCTCCTCCCAGGAAATTTAGCGCTTGTATTTGCTCCTTGAAATTTAGTACTTGTAGCATTTCCATCGCTAGAGGGCAGCAATATCCCGGATGGAGCCAAACGGCTGCACTACGCTACAGATAAATGAGCGGTGACATACTTTGCAAAGTCCAAATACGATACGTGTCCGTGGTAAAATCCTGGTTTCATTTCCTTCCAGGAAGTCACGTTCTTCACAAACCGAACCTGTAAAAGCAGACAGCAGAATTTCTGTGCAGCTGGAACGCATTAAAGCCACGCCTGACAAATGGGGGCATCTCCTTGATTTAAGGAAAAGCTTATAGAAGAAAATCTAAAGTAACTTTGAATACTATGAAATAATCTGTGCCGAATGAAGTTCGACTCTTCTGCAAGCACACACGTGACTCATTTTAGGTAATCCCAACTTAATGATCTGAAACCAAGCAAAAGCAGCACACAGCCGGCAGAAAAGCAACTCCATAAATATAACAACACTTAAAATGCAAACAACTTTTTGTCAGTCTCTCATGTGTCATTTGAGAGGAACACAGAATTTTGTTGACTGTAAGCCTAAATGCAAGTACCCCTTTGATGGGATTGTCTGGCCCGTACTCAGTTCCTCAAGTACCAGCATCCCACACTTGCATTTTCTTAGACCTATTTTACTGGGACATGAGAAACAAACCTGATGGCTTATCTGCTTCCCCTCCCAAATGCAGTTCATGAGTAATCCAGAAATTTTGTAGATTTATAAAGAGCAAATTGGATCTACAGTTTATCACCTTGAATAGTTACCTCAGGTTTTGTTTCTCGGTGAAACTTCCATGTTAAAGTATCAATTAGCCCTTAAACAAAGGCTGATAAACCGATACCAGTAAATTTAATAAAAAACAGGAACAGCTTTACATTACAAAGGTAAAAACACCCAATCATTGCAAGGCCACTCTGTCACCCTGGATTGATTGCAGGAAACAAATGGACGCCTCCAGAATGCTCAAATAAGGAAGATGTCCCAAAGCAGGAGGTATGATTAAGTGGGACATACTAATCCTGATATAGCTTGCCTTTATCAGGTGAGCAGAATATTTTAGCATTAAAGCATTTAGCTCTGAAAATTATTTTAGAACTAGTGAATTGGATAATGAAAAGGTAAAGCTGTACTGCCCGACCCGTGCGCTGATGCTACACCATTTCTGAAGGTGAAAATTAGAAGACAGATCTTTGTTCCCCCATATATCTGTAGGATCTTTTTTGTTATACAGTGCACAAATTAGAACAAAGGTACTGAGGTGAAAAGAAAAAAAAAGTCATAAAACAGAAGTTTGAGAGCTCAAGACAACACACTAACATCCTCTCTAAGGTGTAATATGAGGGCTTCTCCAAAAGTAATGCTTCCTGTTTTATTATGTTGGCCCACAATGTCAGAGGTGGATGTTGGTGGCATGGCATTAGAGGTCAAGCCTTCCCACCAATAGCCCATTATAGTTTGTTGCTGCCTGACAGTTGGCAGCAGAGGGGCAGTCTGATGGAATGGTGTCTGACATGGAGGTGAGGATGAAGCAAAGGAGCGTCACTGAATTTGTCCGTGAGGAAAATAAAGCACCCACTGACATTCATCACCACTTGCTGAACATTGGTAGAGACCAAACAGTGGATGTGAGCACAGTGAGGCAGCGGGTGGTGTGTTCCAGCAGTGGTGACAACGGGTCACCTCCACTGATGCACATGTTTACAAGCACAGCATGCAGGCCCTTGTTCATTGCTCGTGAAAATGCACAGCTAATGGTGGGGACTGTGTTAACAGTGTTTTATAGACCATAGTTTGCTCTATCAAATAGTGTTATTGTGGTCTTCACATCTGTTCTTCTTTCCATGGAAATAAATAGGAGGCATTACTTTCGGAGATGCCTATGTGGATTCAGCATATCCCAAAAACAAGAAACAAACACAAACCAATGAAGATTTCAAAAGCTAGGTCTGGCCTGTTGTAAATACTGGTTCCTCACAAGTGCAAAACTTGCTATCAAGGCCTTAACATGGTTGATAATCATTTACTTATTTCCTCAGACACTGACTCTTGGACTCATGCAGTACAAATGGACATCAGTTTTTAATAACACACAGCACTCTCTTTTCAGCCCACAAGTCTCACAGTCTGTGGCATTTCACAATTTGAACCATATATTGCACATGAAAAACTGTGGTAAATCTATCTGAAAAGCACTGCAGAACATTATAGGGTGGTGTTTCATAAACTGCGCTGGCTTTCTGCCTTGTTTTGTCTGCAGCACGTATGATAATATAGCTATGCTGGTTGGAATTCAGCTGAACTACCTATGCTACTACTGCAACAAACCCCACTTTCATTGATGACACCTTTGTAAGATTAAAGACAAGATATTTTTAATGGAGAACCTCAAGAAGTTTCTTCAATGGAAAGCACATACTATCCTCTCCCCCAGCCCCCAAAATATCACAGTTAATTGCTACAACTCTGCAAGATCATCAGTTATATTATGTATTTTGTATAATTCGGCATGCAAATAAAAGCACTCATTTTAATTATGCTTCCACGAGCAAGGTTTCTGGTGTACCAGCTAGAGTTGAGAACGTACCAGACACAGGAAAATGTTAACTGCAAATTCCCGAGGGTCACTTGTGTCTTAGATCTCCGCTCTACCATCTGGTACCTTACCTTATACGTGCCAGTAATCCTTCTTTAAAAAACAAAACACATTTGCCTTAGAATGTCTTTGCTAAGGAAATATTTTTTTATGATCACAGAGCAGGGTTATTGCAGAAGAAATTACAATTTCTGTAGCACAACAAGAGACCTGAGCGGATGTTCTAGCCTTTTATTAGCTTTAGCACTAATGCCAGCACAGCTAACAGTAAGGCTAGGAAGGTTTTATGTGACATTTACATCTGCCTTAAGATACAGACGAGCAACACACAGTGCCCCTGAGAATGCAAGTTTTCAACACCTATACCTCGCCTGCAGGCAAGAGATGCTTTTTCCCTTCTTTCCCATAGTTTGCGGTCTTCCAGAAGTCAGAAGTGTTCCAGGCCACAGCCTAACGAGTCCAGATTCACACATTTTTAGGGCAGAGATAAATACAGCTCGCTGATTCTTGCTGTTAAATATGATAAATTTTATTTTTCTCTTCAGGGCTCAGCAGATACTGCAGCTTTCAAGAGACTGAACCCAACTGAATAAAATTGGAGGTTACTTTAAAGTTCAGATAGATGTGAATGGAATTCCTGTGAAGTTGTTTCATGGGGCTTTTATATAATCAGCTACAAAGTTGCTTCACAGCCTTTTAGTAAGTGAGAAATCGGCCGAGCTTCACTGAATTAAAAAGTCAGATCAAAAGTACTCTGGGGGCGTAAGATGTCCTGAAAGGTAAGTTAAATGCATTCAGTTTCTAGGACGATAAGAATTTAAAGCAAGTCCCAGTGAGAAAGAGGAAAAAAACAAAGAACAAAAAAAAACACCCAGCATACTTGGTCTGAGCAAACAGCCAAGCGAAATCTGTGCTTGCAATCCACAGTGGTGTTGTAAACCATCGCTTCTGTCCACCAATTGCTTCCATCAGTTCATCATATCTACAGGCTGACACACACCCACCCGGAACGCCTTCCCTATGGCCTGGTACCACGTGGATCTTTGGATACTGAAAATTCCTCAGCTTTTTATTCCATCTTATTATAGACCTGTCAATAGCAAAATAACTGACAGTATTACAAATAGTTGGGATGACAAACATCACAAGACTGGTAAGGACGTGTGAGAATTTCTCCCCCACAAAAGTCTGAGAAGAAAAAGTTGTCAAGAAAGACTGCAAGCAGTGTCTCCACTACAAGAAACCTGATTCAGATTTCAAGACCAAGCACAATGGGATTCCCGAATTGGAATCCTTCTGGGAAGGCACTGGTGGCTTAGCTCTCCAAGCTAACAACTTGCAGTTACCTCTGAAGTGGAGGGTCAGGAACACCGGAGAGACGCCAGCAGCACAGCTTTGGCTGAATGCCATGAAAAATGACAAGATCAAGGCAAGGGCAGCTGAGAAGCAATTCTATGAGATGCTGAAAAGACGGGAATTGACCAGTCCAGCCATGGTAAAAAGCTGGGATACCTGTCTGGCACAAATACCTCTTCCTAAGAAGGAAAAATACACCTGGCACGGTGCAGCACTGATCACTGGTGTGCATCAGCCCATTCTTAAATGCTCACTACCCGGTATTTCACAGCACACATTTCCACTCCTAACCAACTGCCTTTCTGTTCCATATCTGACAGTTGTTGAAACCTTCACCAGTAAAGGAAATACATATTACTAAAGCCAGTACAAATGTGCTACCTTCTGAGAGGCCATCATTTTAGAATACATCAGGAAGTAAGATTATGTTTTCAGCTTGCCCTATTGAGAAAAATGGGGAGAAACTGCAGGAGATAAAATACTGAAGAACTACAAGCAGCAAGTTGAAGTAATGAAATGTGGGATAATTCTACCATGTTTTTTGTATGGTCACAACAACAGCACCAAAAAAATGTGTCCCCATACTCCCCTGTTCTGATAATATATCAAGAATAAATGCTGCAAGACAGAAAAGTAATTTAGTTTTAAACCTATTAGCTGACAATTCCACCACGTAACAAAGAAGCAGAACTTTGTGTGGCTGGTATGACATCCAGTTAGCCATAACAAAGGCACACTTGTATGGACAAAAGATATCAGTACTGAAACATGCAAGCAAAATTTCCAATTACTTCATTTCATTGAATGCAGGTCAGAAATGCAAACGTGGTGCTGAGCTTGCTGCAAAGGAAAAGCCCAACCTGTGAATAGAGGGGCAGATCCCAGGATCCTGCCTTCAGACAAGCTGCAAGAAAGGAGCACTGCTGGGAAAAGTTCCATCTGAAACTAAAATGGACGTGTTAGGGACTTCTGTGAGATTACCTCAAAGCAGATACAGTTTATATTTGGAGTGAATTTTAAGTAGTCATTTTTCCCAGATTGCATTCAAGAAGTAAAGGTTCCACATATGGGCAGAGAACTTAAAATCTGTAACAGAACTAGAATAGTTTGGAAAAGGCACTGCAGAAATAGCATATACCAGAAGGTTTACTATTTTACTAATTTATTTATGTCAGCCTAAAATAGTCTTCACCTTGCTCTGGGAGATACTTGTTTTAACAAACAGTATCACCAATAAATACAATTCTGCCTCTATGCTGTATCTATGTATTTCTCTACTGGTGTATGCACCTCGTGACTC
Source organism: Bambusicola thoracicus (assembly GCA_002909625.1). Lineage (NCBI taxonomy): Eukaryota > Metazoa > Chordata > Aves > Galliformes > Phasianidae > Bambusicola > Bambusicola thoracicus. Next base: position 20,782 of record PPHD01006659.1, read on the forward strand.
AACCCAGTGGTACTGATGAACGTGGTATGTGAACTCTGCTCTTGGGGCAAAGGTCTTTAGCGCTTGCTCTACACAGTGGGATGATGACTGCCAGATTTAATCACAATATCACCCGCATACTTCAGGAAAAAAAATTCACAACAGCAAGAACCCAACAGTGACACAATCCCACCACCACAAAACAGGTGTCCATTTTCACCCCAACTACAGTCTGTGCCCCCGTGCTCATATCCCGACTTCATTCTTTCTCCCCCATATAGAACAGAGAGTGGAGGGCCCATTGCCATCTGTTTCCCCCTCCTTCAGACTACAGCAGCTGTTCCAAGTACTCCTGCCTGTAGGCATGCACTTAAAGGAGCTGGAAGCCTCAGTGCTGACATGCTGCAATGCAGAACAGCTCCTGCTGCGGCTGCATATCAACTTAAGGCAATCGGCACACAATGGGCAGCACGTACTGAGAGTTTGTGGCAACATTTGCTTTATGGACAGGGAGAAGGACAGTGATGTTTCAAACCTTTGACTTAGTTTCCCTGCATGTGCAGCCATGAACAAGGAAATACCCTAAAACATAAAAACAAAAAACCTAACTCCCCACTCCACATACAAGAAAAACACAGCATTCCTCCATCATCTTCTTTTTTAAATACTCATCAACTGATGCAGCAGTAGCCATGATCAATTCCAACCTGAGACTGCCATGAGTTAAGAGCTCAAAGCAGTACGAAGTGACCCACTTACAGTGTCTCTTCACAGCCACATCTTCCTACCTGCGTTTTGTCACCTGTGAGACCTGACCAGACCTGATCAGAAGCAGAGCAGCCCTGACAGCACAGCACAGCACCTGCATTATGCAGAGTAGAGCACTTCAGACTGCATGCATTGCAGATGGAGATGACGGGCAAATATTATTAAAGAGCCAAATGGCAGACAACTCAGTAGTGTACTACACACAGCTATAAAAACAAAGGTCGAGGCTTCCATAGCTATGTCTCTTTTCAGCTTAGTTTTTCTCCTATATACAAGTACTTACCACCTCCTCCAGCAGCACAGCAAATACCTAAACCTATTATTTCTCCTCCACAAAAAATAAAAATAAACATGTTAAACTCCATTCACGTTGGAAAATGGGATATCAAAGTTGATTCCATCAGATCACGTATGTTTAAGTTTTCCACGCTTTCCACCTGCTTAATAAAACCATCGCAAATGCAGCAGCTTACCTGATCTTGCAGAGACATCACAGGATTATTTTTGGTTGTATTGATATGTAGAACATGGTATCTGTTCTTTGCACAAAGATCATAGGCAATATTTGTGAAGGATGTGCTGGCAGTCTTAGGTACTCTATTGTAAATAATCACCACATCATCTTCTTCATCCAGTGGCACATCTTGTCGGGGGCCATCTGCTGTATGACGTTGTTCTATCTCTCTGACTTCATGTCTAGCAATAGCCCTTTCTGTTAAGGATGACAAATACAAAATTTCAATATAAAGACTGACAGTTTTGAAGTTCATACCTTAGAAGGCAAATAACGCTGTGAAAAGAGACACTGCCCCAGCAATAAAGGAAACGCGTGCTGTCAAATGCATTTCTGACGCATTTGATGTGAGAATTCTATAAAATATACAAAAGATAAAAGGTGAGTTAGTCTGACAGACTGGAAAACAATATGCTTAGGGAATGCATCCCATATTCTATGACTCATGTAAAAGCTACTGAAAGCCAGCACCTTTAAGGAAAAATGCCTGCTACGTGCTATCAAAATGACTCCATCCCCAAAGTAGCTCAAATAATTTCTGTAGCATATCCACTATTTAAAGACTATAACAAAAAGAATAACTCAAGCAATCTGGATGAATTTTCCAAAACCAGTAGAATACAAGCACAATACAGATTTAGTCAATTAACACTAGAGAGGAGCTGGAATTCAGATGAAACCAATGTTTTTTGATAGTCTAATTAACATGAGCCCCAAGTGCAAAGCTTTACAACAGTTTTCCAAATTTTCATTGACTTTACTGATGTGAAGTTCACAGATGCTTATAAAACAGTTAACATCAAAGAGAAAAGTGATCTCAGCACTGAAATACACCAAACACTGGACAAGGAAGAAAGGTGGAAAAAGCAAGCTATGGAAAGGTGAGTGCATTACAAATTAACCTTTAATACCAAGGGTGACACTGAGTAACTGAACTCTGCTTCAAGTGCTAAAAATCTATCCATAAGAAAAAAAAGGCTATTAGAGCTTTTTTTTTCCTGTTGCTGAATATTAAATACTTTGTGCTGATTCAGACACAGCTTTGTTCTGTCCTAGATAAGCATATACTGTTATATGCTTTGCAATACAGAAATCAAAGCAACTTCTCTGATTTACTTATTGTGATATTACTTTTAATAATGCATTCAAGAAAATCTGTGTAGGCCATCAATGCAGTCCAAGGTCCATACCACAAAAGTAACACGTAATTCCCTGTGTTATATTCTTATCCTTGGTGCAGTTCTGGATGACAGACTGCAGCAGCAACCAGCCTTTACTTCCCTTGCTTTCCGTAACTCGGCTCCTTGTGTTTTCTTTCACCACGACTCTTTAATTACAACACGAAATCACTTTAAAACAGAATCTTTAAGCTGTGAACACCACTACCCTATAATTCCACATAAGTTGTCTTCAGCCACATACTTCCATCTGCCTGAAACGCTTTGAAGCTTCAAACCTCTTCATATGCTCGTCTCTCACACCCCATAACTAAGTCACATTGCTATGAAAATGTTTGTAGAAAATGCTTATTGAGCATCTCTCAATTTTCTATACGACATCTGTTGCTCCCCACTACACTAGTCGCAGTTTTTACTCCTTCCTTTCTCATTTGCTACCTCTCCCATCACTGCTGGCAAACCTCCAGCTTTGGAAAGATGAGGCAACAGACCAGGGTTTGATCTCACTGGAGATGGCTACCACAAGAAGTAAGCGGCAGCTCCTCTCCCTACCAGTAACTGTTAGAGGTTTGGTGGGGAGACGTACTGAGCTGCATGGCTGCCCAAGGGCCATGTGGACATATCTGCCACCCAGAAAGGGGGAAATGAAACATTTCATTTCTGTTTTCTACTCCAGAAAATCTCAGCTAGACAACTGCACAGAACTGCCATGCTGATAAGGCTCTGAGGAGAACTTCCAGATACATTTTATATATAGAAAGCCAAAAGATGCAAGAAATTGACATGATGAGAAGTATTCCTTTACTGAAATATTTGAAATCACAACTCAAGAATTAGTGTGATAGGTGAACTGAACTGTAAAGTCTATACATAGAGAAGTCATGATTAGACACAGTTAGCAAAAAGGCTATTACATGCAATCATCTTAAGCTTTGTACTGTGAGAGGGGAAAGCAAGAACCTATGGAAGAAGAA
>PPHD01006660.1:0-24194 GCA_002909625.1 Bambusicola thoracicus
TCATTTTACAAAATATTCATCCTCTTGGCTAAAGTGTTTAAATCTTGCCAATGAGCCTTTTTTTCCTCCATTTTGCATAAACTACAACCAAGTTCTACCTAGTGCCCACTGTTTTACCCCACTTCGGGTAGCCTCCCTCTTGCTAACTCTGACGTTATGTGTTCTGAATATGACCTGATGCCATTTTGAAAGACTAAATTGAAATTAGGAAACATGTTCTATCATTTCATCTCCAGTGGAACCAAAAATATCAGATAACTCAATGCCATTTTACCCTCAGATTATGACATTTTATAGATAGGAGGTTAATTTTCTATCAGTTTGATTTTGTTTCATCTCTCTACCCCACAATCCTGTACCAATGAATTTTTATCGGAAAAACCCTCAGCATTTCATCAAACCGCCCCAAAATAGTCTGCATAAAACAGTAATATCCCAAGAACACATTCTCTGAAATAGATAGTGTGAACACAAAATAATTTAGTATGAGACTGGGGCATGACTGGCAATGTACACTTACAAACTTTCTACAACATACAGCAAATGAAACAACCAAAACTAATGTGTGAGGGTACGTATGTGGTTAGAGAGTTCTCCTCTACTTTGGGAGACAAGGTTCCAGGCTGCAGAAATGAGAGAAATCTGAGATAAATCCCAGTTGACAGCAACTTGTCTCTGTGCTGTGTATAACAGTAAGTTTTCTGTGCCACTCTACATCACACCACTCTGCATTTTCCACACTCTCCAAGTTTTCCATGCTGTATTTGTGCATATACACCAAGGGGATTTATCACAGACAACTGAAGTCACTTAAGTCAGGTGCCTAGACTTGGCTGATTGCACAGGCTTACTCTCTAGCCAAGGAAGGGAGACAAACCCCACAGGGAAATTCATCTGATCTCAGCATAGATAGTAAAGGTAAGTGGAAAAATTGTCTTCTCGGGAACTGCTGATCTTCCTCTGTTGACAACAGGAAAAGCCCATATGAGGAGCTAGACTAATTGCTATATTTTTAAGACAGATAAAACAAATTGTTCCCAGCAGTCAGCATCCACAAACACACGCTATAGAAACCTTCTTGATCTACTCTTAGGCTTAAATCCTGCAGTATTGATGGTTAGAATACATCCAGCTTTCTAACATATTCTGAAAGATGTTTATAAGCCAATGATTTTGTTTTCCAGGAACATCTTTACTGTAGCTTAGAGTGGAATCAAACTAATACTGAGCAGTAAGAGGCAGAAGCATTTATTTTGGCTCCAAAATATGAAATTTAGCTCATTCAGCATTCAGAGACATTGGCAAGAGAAATAGCACAGCAAAAGCTCTGATTTTTTTAAAGAGTGTCAGCCCCACCTGACACAATGGAAAATATTAAAGATTTTCCTTCTACCTATGAGTTTAGAACAGGAACACTGCAAAGTTCAGGAATGATTTAAAAGGATCTGAGATGTGAATTTATGTAGTATCATTAAAATGATAGAGCTTGATAAAGAATACAACGATGTGCAATCAATTTGCAGGAAAAAAATACCTTGTCAATGACATTACTGTGCCTACATATCTGCCAGTGTAGTTTTCAAAACTCGCTGAGATTCTTCCTGAAGAAATGGTTGCATTTAGTATTCCTTTCTTACTTTATCTAGCAAATATAAAAATAACAGGAATACTCCTTATGAGACAAGCTCCCACTTTTTATTTAGTTGGACAATTCAGGCATAAGGAAGAAAGTTTGCCATGGTAACCCAGCCACCTGCAAATGTCAGCTGTTCTCAATTTCATGGCTGAGCATCTTGTAGAGAGCTCTCTCCCCTTCTCTGCAGTGTTCCTATCCATATCATTCACAATCTTGGTTCAAAATCACATTGCTGTTCTTTTTTTTTTCCCTCTACTAGCATCACCCTTCACTGCTCCGCTCCACATGGCCCCTTCAAGCCTCAGCCTCTGTCTTTTGGATCTTCCCCTGAATCTCACTGAAATATTCTTCTCCCTTCCTTGCACTGAATTGCTTGCAACAGTTCTGTCCCTTCACTGGGCTGAGCAGGAGTGCTCACTTCCTGCAGACTGCAAATTGCTGTACAGGGACTCAACTTCTATTATTGTATGCAGTCTTGCTTGCAAAACGTCTTCAGTTCTTTGGCATTCTGAAAGGCAACCACAAACCTGCCTCTGTCTTCCCAAACCGTGAAGATCTTGGAGGCTTCATATACCATTGATGAGTCCCTTGCTGTCTTTTTAAGATATGTAAACTACCCCATTTACAATGAAATAAAGATGTATTTTTAAAACTTTTACTTTTGAAAAGCATCAAGTTTCCATTGGGTAGCAGATTATACTTTCTAAAGCAGAATACTGCTCTCAACGCTCATGCACAACGCATTTTTCCTGCATGCCTGCTCTTTTTCCTCTATACGACCACATACAATCCAATTTTTAATATTCATGGTATGCACAGTAATATTATATTATTTCAGGAATACAGACTACACTAGTTTTGGATAACAGTCATCATATAATAGGTAACTGCTTAGTGGAAGAAAAAAAAAACATTTTCCAGTTCCTAAACTACTCCTGCCTCCTAAGGTTGATCACACAACACCAAATCAGGCTCCATATTACTGAAGCAGCTGATCATCTACTAAGTACAACTTTGGGACAGTTGTATGGCTTAAAGACCATCTTTAATGTTGTAAGTTGATAACAGACTTTTTTTTTTTTTTGGTCAGATGTTTTCATTAAACAGGAGCTGCACTGCAAGCTTTGCTGGGCAATGGGAGGCAGGAAGCACAGCTTGTGTAACAAGGAGCAGGAGCAGCACATGTTTTGTATTCAGTCCTTTGACTCAACAGCAGTGTCAAACGGCCCTGCGGGGAGCCACATCCAGAACTTCTTGGCCAGAAAGAATAGCGAGTAGAGGGCCAACGTTTGCAAAGGTGAAGTAAGAGAGAACAGAAGGGACTCTCAGAGACCTGAGAGTCTGTAGAAAAATATCCTGTACTGAGGGAGGGCAAATGACCCTCTAGGTCCTAAGAACTGTACCAGTGTTCGGGCTGAGAAGGGTTGAGAGAAGTAATGTAAACAACAGTGGAACTCTTTTACAGATGGAAAATTAAGCTAATATCTCTCACTTTGGATCAAACCACATCCTATTTTCAGGATCGTTGAGTGTAGCCACATTAGACATGCATCTGGCCTAGTGTGCTTGTCCAAGCCCAGGAGTGCCATAGCAGACATACAGTTTAGTTCACAGAAACTGCTATGCTCCAGATTTCTCCTATTATAAAATGAAAGAAAGAAAAGCATCATATGACAGCTCAGAGTGTCCAGAGAAGACTTAAATGCACAAAACCCCTTCTAGTCTCATACAGACCTGCTCTTTAATCACCTAGATTCTTGAAATCCTATGTTCATCCTGAAAGGTATCAGGGAAGCAGATCACAGACCAAGCAATGGTGAAGTGCTTCTGTGTAGCCCTGTATGCCTTCCCTTGTCTCGTTGTCTTGTGCTTGAGAATAAATGCCAATTATGTCTCACTTTGCTTTTTTCATCTCCTTCTTTTGACTCAAAGATCAAGCTTCTCTTCCCTAATGGATTTGGAGCTGCCTGTGAATCCTGAGTCCTCTGCCCGATTTATTGTGATGATGACTGCATCATATGCAATGAAAACGAAAGTGGGACTAGATTAATGTTCTTCACTATACACCTGAGATTTAGGGCAAGAGCCTTTCTTTTTTTCCCCAGGAGATAAGCAGTCCTGGCAGCAAGAGCAGGAACCCAAGGATTCAAGAATCTTTCAAGAATTAAACTCAAGAGAAAGTGGGAGAGAGATTTGGTTTTGAGACTGAGAAATCAGAGTCTTCTATATGATAAATTACATAGAGGAAGACCTATTAGGATGCCTGGGAAGAGACAGTAAAGGCCAAGTCAGGCTCTTGGAAAAGTGAACTATGTACAAACCCAGTGCAATTTTAAAGGTCTATTTATCTAATGTTATGCTTTGGTCCAGTTAGAGGTAAACAGCAGTTTTGCCTAGGCAGACTGGCCTCCTTATTCACAGTCACAAGTTTAGCAGCCCAAGAGAAAAACAACAGCCAACAGATAAATGCGAGAACCTGCTGGGTGAGCTCTACTGATAGACAGGCTGCTTTTTTGACAATATTCCCAAAAAGATGGAGGCATGAGGCCTTGTACACGCCTACTAGGAGTATGTGCAGAGAAACCCCGAAAAGAATGTGTCTCTCATCCTTGAATTTACCAAGCTTTTCCTACACTGTTAAACTGATGGCAAAACATTCAGAACCATAGGAAACGATCCTACACTAACGAGCTCTAACTGTTACATGCTCAAACTACTGCTTCCAAGAAGTAAAACCTAATAGACAAACGTGTATTTAAACGCTCAGTTACTTAAGTTCCTCCTCCTGTTACCCTAACACCTACTTCAGAGGTCACCATTGCTTGTATGGGTGAGTCACACTTCTGCTACTGAAATACCAGCTTTCCTCGCCTCACAGCAGAAGAAAACCCTATGAAATCTAGGACTGCAGTTTTTTATGTGATTGCTCCTGTGCTAATACAAATCCCAGTGTGTGCAAACTCAAACAAATGAGTACATCTGCAAACAGCAGTTAGTCATGGACAGCTGCATTTGCAAAACAGACCCCAGAGTCACCATAAAGCTCCCTGCTTCTAGCAATGCATTTACTGACTTGCAATTAAACAGAATCATTTACAGAGCACAGAAGCTCAGCCTGCACTCTGCAAATCATGAGAGGTATTTATTATAAATTGCTGACAGCACCAGTGAGGCTGGACATACAAACAGATGCTCCCACTGTGACACTTGCTAAGTTCCTGCTACCAGTGAGTTTGTTCCTACGTTGCAAATGGTAGAAATGTAGTTACCAGCTCTGATGCTGTACGTGACATAACTTGAGTCCCTTCAGAGCTGCGTTAACTCTACAGGACAGCAGAAGCAAAAGGCAGTAAAAGGTTGTGTTGGCTTTTTTTTCCACTATGCCTTTGATAAACACAAGCTAAAGCTCTGCTGAATAAAATGGAGCTGCTGTTTTTGTGTTTCAAAGTAGAATCACAATAGAAAAGGTTGCTACGGAAATGAAGGAAGGAAGCCAAAAGAAAATTGTGTTTTCTTTTTTCCTTCAAATGGACAAGTTTTGAAGTGGTTATATAATATTTAAGTTACCGAATACTGAATGCTACTCTGTTCAAGAATAAATGATTCACATATGTGGAATGATTCAGCCAAATTTACATTCTGTGAATAAATGTTTATTTATGAAATTACACATGCCGCACTATTGAAATGAAGCAGGGACAGGCTACGACAGCTCTCCTGGGATACATATGAACCTGAATCCTTCAGGGAGCTACTAAACTGGCAGATATATATATTCAACAGGTAGCTCAATTCAAAACCTGTTTCTCACGACAGTGTTCCTGATTCATCCTCAGCAGGCCATGCGCCCACCAGGCGGCCCTCCAGAGATGGCATAGTAAGAAAAGTTTTTCAGACACCAGGGACACACCATACAGTGGTAAAAAAAGAAGAGGATAGCTGTTGAAGAAAGTCATCTTCTAGCTCACCAGCCAGCAATCTGCAGAGTCTGAGAGGGCAGTGTTCTGGTCAATAACAGAATGAAAAGCAACAATTAACAACTTCAGTACTGTCGACACAACCGCAACCACCTTAAACTTTCAAAGGAACGGCTTTCTAAACTGCTGGAGAGGTTGAATAAGTTTCTCAGCATGAAGGCTCCAAAAAAAATTTCTTCAACTTTGGCTTGCGTGTGTACATCTTTGAAACTCGAAGACAGAGCCATATGAAAAATACATGGATTGTACTGAAACTTTCTGCACTTGAACTTCATGTTATATAATGCGTTAACTTACAGCTTACCGTGGGGTATTTCTCAGGCATCTTCATATATGAAGCAGAGGAGTTGTTTTATATTAAACAACCAAGCGGTATTGCCTTTCAATCACCTTTCCCTTTCCTTTTCAGGTAAGAAAGCAGATACTGACTAAACTATTTGCCCAGAGCTAAGAAAAACAGCTGACACAGGAAGGCTAAAACCCTGCTTACAGCAGAGTTGTATCCTGTTTCAGATGCTGACTCCCTTCTCGACAGATCCTTGTGATTTTCCCAAACTTGTTTTCCCACCTGTGAAAAGGCTGTAACAACCACCCCAAAGGAATGCCTGCTAGTTGTGGGATTTGTACAGCTTTATGATAACCAAGCCGGAAACTGAATTTAGGAGGCTTTGTCCCAAAACTTGTGCCTGTTCTTGCGAGATTCCTGATTGAATACATCACAGGCACCAAAACTTGCAGCTTTCCTATGTGCTTGTGAAAGGATGCCAGAGAACATTTCAAACTGTCAAGAACCTATTTGCATACACACACACAAAAAATGCACGAAAGCACTTCTCTGCATCCTGAAAAGTCAGAGTTAAACATTACCAAACGAAGATTAATAACAAAAAACACGAGAAAGAGAGGGGAATATATATTTAAAAGGGCTGTGTTTGTTTCTTTTTGCAACTTGTCATTTATGCTGAATAAAATGAGTACAGATGCACTGCTAAAGCACAGCATAAAATAATAAGGAACTGAAAATTCTAGACCAGTGTCCATAATGTTAAAATCTGGTCTTCAAAGTCTTGAGACTCAGTGAGAGCCACAAGGAAATGGCAAGTTATAGCATGCATAGCTAAGCTAAGCTACTGTTAAGCACATGCAAATTTATGTTATAATAGGAACAGTGCAAATGTTCTTCACTGAGGCTGAGGTTTCTACTACTTGTTGCTAGGAGTTACTATAAAAGGGTGTATATGCTCTGCTGAAAGTCTTCAGATAAATTTTTCCACGTCTGTAAGCGAGAATGTAATAATTCAGCCTGAAAATTGTGCAACTTACGAGCATCTGAAAGAGCAGATTTAGTAAGTTACAAAATTAACTGCATTTTAACTGAAAACTATTATCACCACCCTTGTTCCCATTATACAAATCCTGTAAAAACAGGAGGCTGTTTAAATCTGCTGTTACAGAAATAACATAGCCATGATCACTTATGTTCTTACATGGCATTCTGGTCAAAGGATTTTTATAGCGTTCAAGCTGAATGCTTCAATGGTGAAAGAAATCACATGGATGAATAATATTTTACTTCCTGAAGCAGTGAGAGGTAGCCATGATTCTTATAAATACCACACTGCAGTAACTTCATGCGTGATAAACATTTCTGTTCAGAGGGATGAACATCTCAGTGTTGTCAGTGGGAGGAAGACAAGAACTGTCCGCAGTACTTTCGGAACTGTGCATGTATTTGGTGAGCTCGCCTCATCTGACGCTTGACAAGCTTGGACAGCCTCTGTGTAAATAGCCATTAAGTGTGAAATACTTCAGGATCAGTGACCACCAAAGGATGGAGCTTCATTCTGTTTCTCTAGAAAGCATAAAGCCAACTCATCTTCCTAAACATGCGAACTTAAAATCACATCTTTCACCTGTAATTCTTGACCTCTCTCGTGGATAAAGTCTCACTCTTGCCATTTCACATTTGAACCAACTACAAGGCACTGAGGAGCAACTTCCCACAGTCTGATTGGAAGTCACAGTTCATGGGTCCCCAGGAACATGTTCAAGCCTCTCGTCTTGGACAAAATGATTAACAACACACGTTAAGATTGCAAAGCACTAATAAGACTCCTGCAGATGAATGGGTTACAGAAAAGATCTAGGTTACTAAACCAAAAATTGCTTCAAATACCACTGGATTCAAGCAGTGTTTCATAAAAGCAGGAGTTATCAAAATGTATTACTGAAGCTTCAATACAGTGTGAAATTTGGTTGTATTTTCAACACGTGAGGCTGACTGAAACCTTGGAAGAAAGGCGCTGTGTTTGGAGCTCCTGCTTTGATTCTGGGCCGAGCCTTAACTCAGAGCAGGGACCCGCACGTGGTCCCCCATCCCCAGGCACTGAGATAAGGTCTCTCTTCCCTCCTCTTCAAAGCTTTTCCCAGAAAAGGCTTTGTTGACACACACATACTTCTGCAGTGCCTCCCTTCCCGAATGGCGTATTTCTACCACACTGTTTAAAGCCTGCAATTTTCTCTGCCCAGTCACCAGCTCCAAAGGCACAGCGGCGGCAGGCCCACGGGGTTCTGCGTGGGCAGGGCCGCGGTATAAGACCTAACATCGAGACCAGGCACGTCACCCCGTCCCGCGTTCTCCCGCGTTAAGACCGTGCCCGTACACCGCCGCTGACCGCCGGCCGGGCCTGGCCGCGCCACCCGCGGGAGGGGGTGGGCGCCACCTAGCGGGGCGGCGGGAGGCGCGCATGCCTGGTCCCGACCTGGGGCTCCTCGGGCTGCGCCCGCCTCCGCAACGAGAAGGTGCTGCTGCCTTCTCCCGCGCTGCGGCAGGAACGGCCTTTCAGGCGTGCACAAGGCAGCACTTCCCGTGCGGCTTAGCGTTTGTACGAGAGCCGGGGAAGAATTAAATTGAGCTTGCCTCATCTACAGTAGTTCACGCCGTGCCCCCTCTGGCTGAGGGCGAGCCTCCTCCAGCCCCAGCCCTCTCACAGGCTGCACTGCTGGTATGGGGACTTGAGAGCCACCAATGTGCCAACCACATCCAGCCCGGCACAGCCTTCATCTGCAAGCCCTCTGCTCCCACATGCTCTGTTGGCACTCAGACAGGGTACCCACACAACTGAAAGGTTTCAGTCTAAAGGCAAAGATTAACACCACAGTGCTTTCTCATTGCTCTACAGAGCACAGCCTCCTCGGCCAAGAGCTGTTAGCAAGCTGGGAACAGTTAGCATTAAGTGAAAATTAACTCAGCCTCCTTTGATTCTCCTGGAAAGCCATCACAAGCTTTTCACAATGAGCTGCTGTGCTCCACTGAAACTGGGAGGCTTTGAGACCAGAAGAGCATCAGAGGCTGTGTTTATGTGTTCTGGTGCTGCCATGGTGTGAATTTGCTGCATCAGCTCTCTAGCCACCCCTGCTTGCTTTAGCAGTGTTGTGCCCCAGCTTCCAGACCACAGTCATGCATCAAAATGGCTGCCAGGCCCAGCTGTCAGCAGCCTGCTGCCTTGGAGTTGGGGTGGAGCTACCAAGTAGATACACCCCAAAAACATTGCAACTCAGTTGTTGTTTTAAAACATCAGGCAAACAATAACGCACATTTGGGCTAAAAAAAAAACAAACCCACAACCTGAATGTTTTCCTTTTAGTCATTGCAGCAGCTACAAGCACTTAGAGGAGGAACAAGGAGCCACACTTGATCAAGTGACTACACTTGTTTGCACTGCAGAAACTCTATAGACCTTGTCAGATCTATTGAACTTGCACTTGTTACAAGAGGATGGGTCTCAGGTTACTAATCTTACAGAAACTTTAACCTTTAATGTACATTTGCACAAATTACTGCTTTTTTTTTTTATGTCCTTTTTCCCCACCTTTCCCTATGTTCAACTTAAGCCAGAATTAGTATTGTTTCGATCTTTTTAGAAGTTACTTTTGTCGCGAGACAAAAATTATTGCTTACAGAGCATAACACAGACACATAGGGAAGACAAACTGTCAAGAGAGGCAACCCTCTTCAATGAATCCATTCATCAGAATCCACTGAGGAAAGCATTCAGCTCACTTCAGTGAGACTAGGAATCAGGCCCTCCACCACTATCCCAGCAAGGAAGGAGTAGATTTCAAAGCTACATCTTACCCTGGGCTCAGGCCTTCAAGGGGTGGGTAAGGAAAGGTCAGAAATAGGAAATGCAAAGGAGACCCCTCTCAACCCCCCCTCCCTTCAGTTTTGTTTTTACCCTTTTGGAAAGCTTAGAGAGCAAGCACAGTTATATTAAAAGGAAGACTAGGAAAAGAAGCTCTTATTCATAGAATTCTGATGCTCACAGCATAAGAATATGTATTAAGGATCAGTGTAGGAGCTTTCTGTTCTCAAGGTTTGAGCTTTGCAACTTGTTTTAAAAAAAGATACTGCATCCTCTTGTTGTGGACAACAGTTCATGCACTCCTAAGCTAATGTACTAGCTTCACGTGCCAGAAGAGAGCATTGAGACATGGTGTGCAGGACAGCCTGGGAACCCTCAGAAAATGCAAAGCCTGGTTCAGAATAGTTCCTTCTTTGTTGCTAGTGGAAATAATTTCTTGTTTTAATGCACAGTAGGTCGTATTTGCTTCATCCCATAGCATTTCTAAACTATAATCAGAAAATAACCTGTTTTCTTGTTCAAATGGAATCACCAGTTTAAAATTTAAAACAAACAATCTTAAAATGTACAGTAACCCTTACGTCTACAGATTATATGACCATCTGTACCCTAATATTTCACAGAATGCATTTCAGAAAGCTTATATTAAAAAGCATAGTGAATAAAGGTTAAGGAGAAGAGGAATGGATAAAGGAGAAGAACAGGATATCCAGCAGTTGTTTGCAATTGTACATTTACTTCAAAGTTAGGGCTTTGCTAAGTTCACTACCTATTAAGTATCACATTTTCCCACTGTGGTGTCAGCTTTGGAGAGAGGAGCTTTCTGCTTGTCTGCCTTGCCATTCCCAGTGACACAGCAGCTTGTAACATTCCAAGAACTTCTCACTTGCTCTCTATGCCTTTTTTTTTTTTTGTCTTCCCAGTCTGAATGTGTTCACCAGATGCAATGACAGTTATATGAAAACAAGGAAAAAAAGACCAAAGATCTAAATAGATGCAGTATTTCCCAGTGGCTTATTTTCTAGTGGGTTATCCTTGCTGAAATGAGCATGTAACAAACTCTGCTAACCAGTGGAAATTCCAGAGATGAATTCATACCAGATATACTCAGCACCATGTAGTTCTTGTCAACTATTGTGCAACAGCTGATCTAATCATTTACTTGAATAAAAACTACTGTATTTACTTAGAGGCTTATTTTTTTCCCCTCATTGCGCTTGTAATTTATGAAAGTTCATGGGAACAAGTTTGTGTGCAAGAGAATATTCATGATGGCAAGAAGGTTCTGTTGATGTTTGTGAGAAGGTCCATCTGCAATGGAAACATTCACGTACCCATGCTAAAAATTCGTTGTGAGCTTGCAAGTTATCCAATCAAGACACAGAACCATACCATCTGGAATGAACCTTACAGCAGACTCAAGAAATAAACTTTCACAGCTCTCTGAGGAAAGGACTTGGAAGCAGCTCATAGGCTGGAAGGTACTCATCTGCACTCCTCACCAAACCCTTGGAAATAATCGGTTCATCTCAAGTGGTATTTCTGCTTTGCCAAACTTAAACAATGCTGGACCTGAGTAGTGAAGGATATCTGCCCAAGGACTGCTGATAGCAGATAAGCATGTGGAGAGAGGATACAGCTGAAGGATGCACCACCAACCTCCCCACTCATTGATAAAGTTGAGCATGAGCAGTGTCACCAGCCATGCTCCACTACAGAAACTTACAAAGGAGTGGTTCATTTAGCAGAGACTGGACACCGTAACAAAACCAAAAGATGGATTTCAAAAGTGGAACACGTAGGAACTATCAAGTGCTTTCTGTGAGGTTTGTCACCTATCCAAGGTTCAGAAGCATCTCTGTCCCACTCCTATGTGATGTATTTAACACCAGCTCTGCAGAACTGCCAAGTCATATGATGAAACTACAGAAAACATGAGCTAAGAGAACAAATCTCGCATCACTCCAAGCTGCTTTTCAGGCTGTTTCCCTGCTCCCCTCCCCTTCTAGCATGGCTCTTTCTGAACTGTTGTTTCACACTCCAAGCCCCTAATGCCTTGATACGCTAGGCAAGAGCTGATATGTTGTACATCTGTAAAAGGCATGCTCCTTATTCAAGGGGTGGTGTCCCATTAGCAACAGCTTAAAAAATGATTTAAACTTTGCACACAAACACTTCTCACAAAGCCTTCTGTTCCCATTGAGGCTAAAAAATTCCATTGTATGCGTAATCTTTTATGAGTGCATTCTTTGAATACTTTATATCTTAGAACTGTAACATTGCTGTTTATAAAAAGGAATGATACTGATAGCAATGTTAGGAACTTTCAGAAGGGACCACTTAGATCTTTAAATTTCCATATTAGTCCTGTTTCAAGAAAAATACAAAGCAAAACAAAGACCCTCAATTGCATAGTTTAAATTCTTTAAGAAACAGCTTCACATGCCAGGCTAAGAGGATAGAAAAACCAATCTTTGCCTCCTTGATCAGATCTTGCAGCCCTCTAAGGACAGATTCACATGAGAGATTTTAATCGGGCACAGCTGCAAACTGGTTTACAACTACTTAGTCAGATGTCCCAGGCTGTCCTGGGGATATTTAGAGAGGACAGCAAACTGGGAGGTAAGAGGTTGGAGGAAGCCGAGGGCTGACCAGTTTTTGAGTTGCACAGGGAGTTGGGGATTCTCTGTATGTCAACCAGGGCCTGTGTCCAAGGACACTCAGACGGATGGCGTGCCCACTATCCTCTTATTAATACTCAGGTGCCTTTTATTGCGAGTTACTGCTGCTGAAACAACTGCAATACACTACTTCAGGATAGAACCTTGGAGACTTTAGCACTATTCAAAAACTCTGCACTGAATCCCCTCACTTCCTGCAGAAGCAGGAGAGCAGTTGGTCTGATTTCCAATTTCTTTTAATTCAGAAATAAACATTCTTCTATTAAAATTAACATTCTGCCTCTCTCAACAAAGAACAGTGTTAAACACTTATTGCTTTAACAAGTTACAGGTACCAACTAGCCAATCTCAATGGACTTTTTCTAATCATTTCTCAGGGAATTTTTCACACTGCCACAACATCACATGTCAGAAACAAAGCTGCCATCAGGGCTGCAGGTGACCCATTTTAAGGGACTTCCTCACAGTCCTAATAACAGAGCTAGTCTTCTACAAACCTGCTGAGCGATATGGCCACACTGGAGCACAGAGATGATGTTCTGCTCTACTCTTTCCGTTAGCAGCAATTATCCTTTGACTGAAAAGCATCATATCACTGGAGATGTACACAACTGATTTCAGAATTCAGTAACTCAACCAAGGCAGAGATACAGATCTATCATCTTCCTTTACACAATCTTCTCCATGCCTCAGAACAACTTGTCAGAACAAGGCGCATATTTAAGAGTTCATTTCCACAGAAGCACTGCACTACATTAGAAGGACAGAGTATTCAGTGTGGCAAAGCCTTTGTTGTTAAAGACTAGCACTTTGCAGCCCAATTCAATTCTAGCTCGAACAGCAAGGGACAACTTTTGTAGTCTAAAGCTGCTTGATCTTTCTGTTGGCTTCAGCTAAGAGAATCTCACTTTGCTGCTCCCTTCTCTCGTCACTTTCTTGGTTCTCCTCCTTAGTTTGCTTCTGTGGGTGAAACCACCCCTTATTCCCAGCTCCTTTTAAGCTCAGTACCACCCAGTCATTTTCTCTATTTCAAGTATTAGTCTGAACTTGAATGAATGAGTTTGGTTTATTTGCAAAAGCACTTGCCTCTCTTTGCTCACATTAGAACTAGTGGAAAGAGAAATCATTCCAGAATATATCAACAAGTATTTAGGACGTATGAAGTAGCTCTTCAACTCTAGGTGAAGCATGGGTAAAGCCTCAGTTGCAATGCATGAATGAGACATGAACATGCTGGAAACAGTCTGGAAGAGATCAAAAGGAATAACTAGAGGACTTCACAGCAAGACCTACGAGGGGATACCGAACAAGCCAAAATTGTTTTCTCCACTGAAGAGGAAACCAAAAGGGGGAAGGAAAACTGATATTTCTGTACATAGAACACTGCTGCAGAGTTGAAAAGATCGCACAGATTTTTCTGTTAATTTGAAATAACATAGGTAGAGACAGGGTATTTGTTGAGGGAAGGGGAGAGACGAGCCCCATCTGGTTTAGCTGTTTTTCTGACTCCATGCAAACTTCAACCTTGGTACATTCTGTCCTCTATAGTACTAGTACCTAGTATACTCTTCTCTAAATCAGAAATGTAATTTAAAGGTTCAGTGCATGAGTTTAATCCTCATGCAGAAACACTTACATTTAATGACCCCAGCATATATTCCAGCTAGCTGCAAGCCTGCATTCCAAGGAGTAGCCAGATTACCCTGCACTGTAAGTGACCATCTTAGGAGAGTACTATATCTCTGAGAACAAGGCATGCAAACTTGGACTCCCTTCTGTGACAGTGCAACCACTTCACTTTGAACTGGCTTGAGGAACTGGAAGAATAAGCTTGTTTCTTTCCAAAACATGTCATGGAAAAGTTTCCTCATAGTTTCAGCACCTTCAAGAACTTGCAAGTTAGTCAATAAGAAATAGTGCTCAACTCTTGCAGTGATATGCATCTGATTTATATCTGTTACCTGATGGTTTCAACTGCAAGACACGCGTTATATCGCCTCTATGTGCTGGGTAGGATGGCGCCTGTTTTAGAGCAAATGGTGAGGCCCATGAGATTCCAATAAGGCTACATGATTGTTTAGCAGACCAAAGACCAAAACACACGACACAGTTTTACAAAACAGCTTCCACAAAACCTCAATTAAGATTTTTGAAGACTCACAAAATGTGTTTTGCATCTACAGCTGAGGAAGAAATTATTATCTTTCTTTTATTGAGCATCTGTTTTTCTAGCCATTTGTAATTCAAGCAGCTATCTACAGTGCCTGAAATACCTTCTAGAAAAGAGAGAATGTGATATTAGCAAACAGCAATTTGCCCTCACAAGCTAAAAAAAAAGTATGCAAAAAAAAAAACCACTCTGAAATCCTGCTTCTCTTATAGTGGCAAAGGCTGACCATATGGTGATCAGTGTGAACAGTTCTTTCAAGAAAGCATTCTTTAACTAAGAGCTAATGAAAGGCATGGAGGGTCAGTGAATTAACATGTACCAGCAGGTCAGGGAATACAATAAGAAAAAAAGCAGCTTATTTTCCACCCAAGAATTAACTGTTCTGAATAGTGTAAGCTCAATTCAGAAAGTGAAAAGAAACCAGGGGCAGTGGGGAAATCACACAGGACAAAGCTGTATTTTATATTAAATTTACCGAGTTATTTGGTGAACAAAGACAGTCTATCAAAACAAAAATGCTGCAGTTTCCTGGAGCACTCTGGAAACTACAGATCTTTGCATAGGAGAAATATCTGACACTACACTATAGGCCCAGTCTATCAGTGGGAGCAGAGCTGACTGTAATTATTACATCTTTACCCCTGTAAATCTTGTGCCACATTGCAGAAGACATTCCTAAGCAGAGAATTTAATCATTTGAGCTGTTAAGTATTCTGTTACAGCTACTTCCGTATGACTCCCTCCTGTGGACACACTAGTCTGGAACAATTAGTGAGTAATTATTTCAAAATGAAGTCAGTTCTATTCCAGAGCACAGTGTCCACATGAGGGAGTTACACTGAAGTAAAGCTCTTCCACTGCAGCAGTGCTGGTCAACTTTCCCATGTAAACAAGCCTGGTGACTCTGATATTGAACTACTTTAATACAGATGCCTCTTGAGAGTAAAATTATGGAGTCCAAGAGAATCAATCTTCCAAAAAACTGTACAACTCCAAAAACTGACCCTAAAAGGACCAGAAACACATCAATACACCAGCTTTTGTATTGTAAATGTAATTAATTTTATGTTGTGTGAAATGTAATAGAAATAACTCTGGTATTAAACAGCCACACACACATTTTGGAGTGCCTTTGCTACCCCAAGTTACTAGAAAGCTCAGAGGAGCATTAAAATGTGCTGCCACTACGAAAGATTTTATAAGCACTCAATGACAGACAAGAGGGAAGGCCCACAGAAGACGGGTAATTCTATGAGGATGAATTCAAAGTTCAATAGCTTGTACAGTGTGTTATAAAAGTGTAGAGACAAAAATTTTACCCATACCATGCAGTCATCCAAAAGCATCATAAAATCCAAAGAGGAAAAATCAAGGAAGGAAGCAGTTTATACATTTCTGCCCAATCTATAGGAAATAAGAATACATGTCTGCCCTATGAGTTGACAGGAGGGTAAAAAGCATTTCTGTCTCCAAACTCAGAAAAGTACATCAGCAGTTTCCTAATTCTTTTTATGGAAGCTTGTCTTGCTATAGAAATGGCAGAGAACAGGCTTTTGAACTGTAAGTCTCATCTGCAGCAAGAGGGAGCAAGCTTCTGTGAAGCTCTCTTCATGTGCTTGGCTCCTCCTGAAGCCATCATGACTTCAGAAGTCTCTCTGCTCTTCCTTCAAAGACAAGCTAGCTTTGCACTGTTCACAAGCCCAAATCATCCCGAACTGACAGCTTATGAGGAAAATAGCCTATCCAGAATACTCTTCATTAGTACCCCAATACCCAAGGAGAAAAAAATTAGAATTCAGAGTTATTTTGTCTAAGCATATTCAAACACGCACTGCCCTTTCTGGCAACTGTCCCATCAAACTTCATTCTACCCACACCCACCACAGCAGTACAGCTGTTCAAAAAAACCTGCAAACTGTGATAATGGAAAATCTATTTTCTTTCATTGTCAGAAGTGATTTTGTTACTTGCCTTGAACCTTACCAAAAGGATGCTGAGCAAAGCAGAGAAAAGAGAAAGGTTTTGTTCGCCACCTAGTCACAAACAGCAGAAATTTGGGAAAATCTGAGGCCTGATGAAATGAGACTACAACAGACCTTAGGCAAGGTAAGTACAGCTGACTGCAGTCTATATCTTATATAATCATAAATGACAGCTGCAACAAACTCACACATGCAAGAAAACAGCATTTAGTCTAAAACCAGGTACAGTAATACATCTGATGTAGTGCTATACCATATGCAGACTTCCTTAGCACAGATCCATTTTGTCAAATTCCTGCAGTTTTTTCTTCGGTTTGGAGATCATTATCCTGAAGAATAACGTGATCGTATAATGGATAGCTCACTTGTAGAAGCTGTAGTAGTGCTGGTGGTTGCCTTACTGCTCTTTTGTAATACTGAAAAGATGTGTTACATCTACGGACACTGGGTAATGCTTACACTAGAGCCAAATGGCTTAGTACAAGATTCATCATAAACAGGTTGTGAAATAGAAGTGATTTATATGAACACATTTGGAAAGCGTTCAAGGACTTTATGTATGAAGTCAATCCTGATTTATTCGAATCTGACAAAATTATTTATGCAGTAGAAGATGCATATAGGAATATTTGCCAAGATTTTCGTTCATCCATAGCACAAATGTATACATACTTAAAAACACTATATAGAACATACCTACTCCACTGGGTAGAGGCTGATCCAGTCTCAATCCACTTGTGCTCTGAGCAGGCTGGACAGAAGCCAGTCCCAGACCAAAGTCCATACAGCCTTCTAGAACGATGCTGCATCTACCCCAGTTTGCTTGCTGGTTTTTTGCCTCACCAAAATATGAGCACTAAAAAGCAACTCATCTGCAGAAGCCATCACCATGAGGCCAAACTTATGTGGATGTGTTCGTAAGCAAGAAATGTTAAGTGAGGCAATATTTTATTAATTCTCATAAATATCAGGGCATCTCTGTGACTGGCTCTGGTACTATTTGATAGACTGTTTCCCAATAGGAATGGCATAGCGGTAGCAAAGTGAAACATTACTAAAAGCTGGAGGTGAATTCTTATGCGGGAACATTCACTTTTTATTTAAGTCTTAAAATAGAATTCTTGTTTTGCTCAGCACCATTATTTGTTCTGACATATCTAACCTGAAGAATATTGCTGGTGTGTTCTAGATCATATGAAGAAACAAATCAGATAACACACTTCTGACACAAGTTAATATGTGTTATCAGCATCATATGCCAAATAATGTGCATACATCAAGACTCTAGCTAACATACATGCTTTTGTGTTTCATGTAGGGAAACTGAATTACTGCAATTACAGCACAGGTGACAAGTTCCTAATTTGCTGTCTTAATTCTAACCATATTTACGGTGAACTCTGATGTGAATCATTGAATGTCTTTCCTTCTCCCAAAATGCATTCATTCATTTTTTTTTTTAGGGTCCTGCTCAGAGACATCTTAGTCACTGCACCACCAAGAGAAGGGACACGGATTCTCAAGCACTTAGATTACGAGGCGAAGTTAAAGGGCTTCCTTTGGGATGCAAAGGAAGACAGAATGGAAGGCAGGAAGACAGAAACAATTCCATAATATTGGGACTGAAAAGCTTAAGGCGTTCATCACTACTTTTAGTAATTTTAACTGAAGATGTTATTCTGCAGTCCCAAATATCACTGAGAAGTTTGGAACTGAACAGATTCAATAGGCAGTGGGGTATGGTGCCCTTGGTATAGATTCCCACACCAGTGAAATAGGTGTGAAAAATATCTTCACATAGTTTAAATGCTGAAATTAGAATACTTTGTGACATTCTTAAAATATTATGCTGCCTCCACAAGTTACAGAAAATAGTTTTAAATCCTCCATCCTTTATTTTGTACTGTTCAGATGGCAATTCATAAAAATTCAGGATTTTTTTTTATTTTTAGGCACAAATATAAAGGATTTAATCACGGGTATTGTAAGACAGTTGTAAGAGCATCAAAGGCTGTTAGCTGTACTACGACCTCTTTCACTTGCTAAAGGAAAAGAACAGGCAACTGTTCAGAAACACTGGTGGCTTCAGAATTTGAATACTGCTCCACATTTATGTTCTGCTTTCATCTGAAGCACAGACTTCACTGAGTGAAGTCACCTTGGTTTGGTGGTAACAACTCAGCTCAATGAGGAGAGCAATTTTAAAACAAAGCTACACAGACAGTCTCAAGAGAATTCTTATTCCAGGCAAAGCTCAGCATTCATTTATACAGTTTTACAGTTCTTCCTTAATTAACTTCTTAGGATCCCTCTACGTGGCATATGAAGAATACACAGTATTTAGGAGGCAGCTGCATTACCCCAAATATCACAGCTTTTACTGTGAATGTAAACCATACATGCAATCACTTGTAATGAGCCATAAAAACTAATCTCTTGGGCTTCACTGAAAGGTTGTTCATTCCGAAAAAGTGAATGATATCTTCTGAAGTCAACAGGAATTTTATTCAGAATTTCAATTAAACATGCACAGTCTTAGCTGTTATAGCCTAGTTACATCACCCTAAAGAGCAGTTACTTCTGACAACCAGAACAAAAAGGTCTGAACAGGTAAATATGCAACTACTAGACTGCTCTCAAAAATCTGCAGGAGAGGCTATGGCAAAACAGCTCTTCAGAGCCAGTACTTCCAAAACACTGGCTTGCTATTCTTTCTCTAAGATGAAGTTGTAAGATGGGATTCCAGTACAGCCATCTGCATTCTGACATTGCAGGCTGAGAGTACAGGAAGGAAGGAGGTATAAAGACAGTGCTGGAACATGCCCTAACCTGCTGGTTGGATGAGTTTAAAAAAAAAAAAAGTGATGACTACTCACAGATTGATAGAATTGTTGGAAGGGACCAAGAGATCATCAAGTCCAACCCCTGTGCTAAAGCAGGTACCCTACAATAGGTTGTACAGGTAGGCATCCAGACAGGTCATCATCTGGACAGGTCTTGAATGTCTCCGTAGAAGTAGACTCCACAAGCTCTCTGGGCAGCCTGTTCCAGTGCTCTGTCACCCTTACCACAAGGAAGTTCGTCTGCATGTTAGTACAGAACTTCCTACATTCAATTTCTTGGCCATTCCTCCTTATCCTATCACTGCACACTACCAAGAACAGCCTGGCCACATCCATTTGGCTCCCTTTAGATATTTACAAACATTAATCAGAGCTCCTCTCAGTCTTCCTTTCCCCCTGGCTGAACAGACCCAGGTTACACAGATTTTCCTCATAGGGAAATTGCTCCAGATCCCTAATCACCTTTGTGACCCTCTGCTGGACTCCTTCTAGGAGATCCCCATCTTTTTTGAACTGGAGGGCCCAAACTGGACACAGTATTCTAAATGTGGCCTTGCCAGTGTAGAGCAGTGGGGGAGGATCACCTCCTTCAACCTTCTGGCCACACTTTTTTTTTTTTGTTTTGAATTCACCCCAGAATACCGTTGCCATTCTTACCCACAAGGCTCATGGCTATCTCCTGTTGCCTACCAGAACATCCAGTTCCTTTCCAGCAGGTCAGCCCCTAGCCTGTACAGATGCATTTCTCCCTTGGTGCAAGACTCCACACTTGCTCTCGTTGAACCACATTAGGTTCCTCCCCACCCAACTCTCCAGTCTGTCCAGGTCTTGTTGAATGGCAGCACAGCCTTCCAGTGTCAGCCAGTCTTCCGAGCTTTGTATCATCAGCAGATTTGCTGGGGGTAGACTGTATCCCTTCTTCCATGACATTGATGAAGATATTGAACAAGATCAGAACAAACGCAAACCCTTGGAGAACACCATTAGTTAGAGGCCTCCAACCACACTCTATGCCATTGATGCTCTCTGAGTTTTGCTAGTCAGCCACTTCTTAATCTAACTCATTGTCCACTCACCTATCCTGCACTTTATATGTTTCCAAACAAGTATGTTGAGGGAGACCGTGCCAAACGCCTTTAAGTCATTACACAACATCCATTGCTCTCCTGTCATCTACCCAGCCAGTGATGACATCATAGAAGGCTACTACGCTGGTCAAACATGATTTTCTCCCTTGGTGAACCCATGTTGACTATGCCTGTTCACTACTACTACTCCTCACTGTCCTTAAAACTGCATAAGCTTATCTGAAACAATAATGGAAGCTGCATCACATCAAATTTTAGCTACATAGCTACAGATCATCCCTAACTGCTATTTCACCTTCGCAAAACCCTACTCAAGGTCTTCCCCAGATGTAGCTGCTTCAAAGATTACGTGACTTGGCAAATAAGTTCAGCCTCAGCTAAGGAGGAACAGTAACAAAGATATTCAGGTACTATTAATATGTTCACAATATGCTTGAGTAACTCGCATCAAATGAATAGGCTTTTCCATAAAAGAGGAAATAATACAGGCACAGGAGAACACCAATGGTCATCAATTTCCAACTCCTACTTGAGACTCAAGATAGTTTCTGCCCCTACATAAAACTATTTTCACCTCTTCAATGCTGAGCCCCCATGTAAGGATATAAGGATGCTGAGGTAATGCTGGCTTCTTGCTTAGTAAGCAAAGTCATTATGAGGAGGTTAATGCTTTAAATAGGCTGAATGTCCTATATTACAAGGCAATGGAAATCCAGATAACATAGAGGAAGCAAAAGGAATACAGCAGCAGTTTCATCCCACCAGTTCTGCCTTGGATATCAACCTGAGAGACTGAAGCGTGGCTAGCAATTTTAATTGCTTATTTCAAATTATCCAGATATAAATCAATATCTCAGAGTCACCAATCAAATAAAGCTTTGTGACCTTTGCAAGAAGTGAATTCTAGGGCCACAAGAGTAGATAAAGTGTCTTCCAAGGCAGATGTAACATCTTTTAAATTATGCTTTCCTCTGTTCCCATTACAGCTTTGCATACATTTCCTTGCATGAATAGAATTTAATTCCTGCAGACTTCATTTCAGTGAATATATTCTGCAAGTCAGAAGAAATAAAGCCAGCAAATTTTAGAGTCTACAACTTCCCCACACACAATGTTCTTACTACCTTAAATGTGAACTAAACATAAAATTGTTCAGTGAATTTTAAAATAGCTTGGATTGGCAAATAGGCCAAGGCAGGGCTAGTACGTGTGTATCTAGAAAGATGAAATAAAGTTGTCTGGAATATCTTCTGAAACATCCTCCAGAGCAAGTGATCATCTCAAATATCTATGCAATATTTCCATTTCCCCATGCTGTTAAAAAAAATGACTAAAGTGCCCTAACAGTCTTGTGAAGAAATAGCAGTACAGATTACAGTGCTTTACTTACACGTCAGGTTTTAAGATGTTCATGCTCTTACTTGCCACCTCACACAGACAGACAGTCTTGTTTGTGTTCTGTCTTTGCAAGGCAAAAGGTGATGTGATTTTTATGAGGTTAGATCTTCTAGTAACTAGAAAATTAAGACAGTTTGCATTTCTGAAACATTTAACAGCCTAAACTCAAGTCACTTGCAATTGTTACTGCTTGTAATGTAAAGGCACGTTGCAAGTTGGCACTTGTACATACAAACTTGAGAAAACGGTCCAAGCAGAAGAGCAGCGCATCAGGTGCTGCATGGTAACGACAAATATTTCAGCTTTTGCTTTTCAGCTAAGGTGCAACAGGATTTTCAGGCTGATTCACTTTGGATAAAATTCCCCTCTTTTCCATTCACAGGCTGCAAGGTTCAGAGAGGGGTTTGCAGAGGAGCGCCAACCAGCAGTCAAAGAAACTTCTTGGTCTGTGCTCGATCATAGAATCACAGTCAAAGGATGGTTTGTGTTAGAGAGGGTCACCTAGCACCAACCCTCCTGCTGCGGCCAGTGCCATCTTTCACTAGATCAGGTTGCTCAAAGCTGAGCTGCAACTTTTTTTTATGCAAATATGTTCTTGGCCTGTGCCTGTTGCAGATTACTGCTCACGCCCTGGACAGCAGAGACAAGATATACCCAGTCACCTTCTGCAGTGCAGAGGGGAACAGAGGTCTTGTAAGCTCTTCACTGGTTTCATAGTCAAGATGGAAATTAAATTTTTAACGGTGGCACAAGTCACGTCAAAGGCAGATGTTTGTTTCATAACAGTTTTTTAAATGTAAGAAATTCTAATGTTATTTAGTATAGTGTCTGGAATATGAAGAAATGCTACGCTACTTTCAGTACAAAGCCTAAGATAAAATATTGCCTTAGAACCCAATCCTCCTTCCATCCTGAGAGGGAAGAAGAAAAATGACACTCATCTTTTTTCAACATCTTATTCCTGCTTTTGTTCCTCTCAGGCCTTTCCCTTTTGGCTCTGAGTGCCTGGTGTTCAACTCTGGTATGGCTGCTGGTATGAGCAAAAAGGCCCTGGATCACTTTGTAAGTTTTTTAGGTCATGACTTTCATAAAAGAAGCTAGTAAACAGTAACAACCGCTGGAGTTATTGTTATTGGTGAACTTCCCTGAGAAAACAGCATGTTAGAGAAGCACTGAACAATTGAAACCAATAATTCAAAGTTGTCCAGCTTTGTTACCAGCCATCCCCAGTTTGTGGAAATCATTCCATTCCCATCTGTCATCATCGTGAGTAAGAACTTCCAACACAATCTTAAATTTCTAGGAAATATCTTTATCATAATAATTTACGAGTAGAACTTTCTATCAGAGACTCCAGATATCCCTTACAAAAAAACTGTTCAGTACTCAACACATTGCCCTGAGACTTTCGTTGTCATGATACAAGGTTAGCTGAAGCAACTGAGGCAGAGATGGCCAGATATCCTGCTTCAAGGAAAGACTTCAGTGAGTATTTCTAATTGATCATAAGCATTAAGATAGAGACCCAGTCTCAATTTACTGCTTTTTGAACACCATAAAAGGCAAAAAAAAAATCTGCATGATTGTCTATAAAACTGCCTGAGCAAAAGCAGCTTTCCAAGGGTCCCACTAACTTGTTTCTCCTGCAGAGAATGGAAGCTTAGGCTACCTAATATTTACCCACTGATCTTTTGAGAACTATGTGTTTGAAGAGCACAGGACCTGATCTGTGGTGATGAATAGTATAAGGCTGGCTCAAGGGACAGAAAAAACAGTGCTTGCTACGCACTGATTTCAGTGTTTTGGCAACAGGTAATCTGCATGTAGAAGTATAATCGAAATCCATATGCCTGGAAATAAGTTCATGCATTATTATCATTCAAATTCTTCAAGAAAAAGTAATTTGTTAGGAAAATGAAACAATGAGTACAAGGGAGTTTCTGGAATTGAAAGAGGAGCTGCATGCAAAACCAAGGAGATAAAAAAAAGACACCAGATATGGAATTTTCTTCTGAGACCAAGAACCCTCCCTGGAACTTGATCCAAAAATCCGCATCACCTACATGTCAGAGGGAATCTGCAGATTTGCAGGGATTTCAGTGGGAAGTTACATAAATAAAAGGATCTTCTTGCAGGAATAGGCTGGAGGCTAGAAGAGCTCCCATGATACTCATATATCTAATTAAGAACAGCAGATTGGAAGGGACTCTTGGGTCACTGAGTTCAGTCCCTTGTTTTTGCAGGCAACCATGCCATATAATCTTTTTCATATGC